>JARHVA010002971.1:117500-140000 GCA_037957365.1 Torreya grandis
TGTTACTTTACTCATGGGTTTTGAATTTTCAACCTAGTTTTTTTTATATGATTAGCATTGTACTATACTCTTATTTTATTAATATATAGATACACTCTTTAATAAAAAAATCCTCCAATAAATTTAGGAACCAATCCTAAGTAGCATATTTCAATGAGAATGTAAAATATTGGCAAACATTGTATTTATGTGTTACATTCAGAAGTTTAAGAGCTTATTTCAAAGATATTTTGGATTCATCATGAATTAATCAAGGGACATATATGTCATTATTAATTGGGAGTTTATGGAGGTATCATGGGATTTTTATCATTATTAATGACAACCATTCAACCATTGGTGTGAATAGTCTAAGGGTAAACATGTTAATTTGGTTGGATGTGTGAGAGTCTAGGTATTCCTTCATTAGATAAAGGCCTCTAATTTAATTCTAATTCTTTAATAATAATTAATTTAAACTCATAGGTTAGCCTAGTTAGTCTTACATTGACCTCTAAATTGGTTTAACCCTATTTGATAAGTATATTAAGAATTATGAAAAATTATGGGCCCTCTTTATAGCACCATATAACATGTTTATGCCTATTTATGACCAATTCTAATAGGTTCATAGGTTTTCACCCTCTCATTTTAGGGTCACACATGTAACCCAAGGCAAAAAAATTATGTATGTGGTTTTATGAATAACTAAATGGTGGAGTATGGTTAAACATTGTGGCATATAATCTATCCCAAAAACTTCCCCCGATAAATTAATTTATTCAACCTAACTATTATACTAAATTATTCCAAAAATGGATATTCACAATGATGCTAGTGTAAAAAGATATGTTTTGACTAAAATAAACATAACAGAGAAGAAAAGTTAGGGAAAATTAAGGTTTTCTATGATAGCATGGATATATTTTCTAACTAAATAAGTTTTTGAAATTCACTGTGTAATTTTTCCAATATTCATTCAACTATGTTTATTAATCATATTTAAATGGATACATTAGTTTATAATGGAAAATTATTTCAAAAAAAAAATTGTGATATGCACTTGACAGACTTTGAATTATGATAAATAGTTTGGTATGGACATTCATTCACAAAATCAATGTTATAGTAGAAGCTTTAGTGATAAACAATTTCCAAAGTAGTTAAAAACTTGATATAACTAATCTAAAATTGAAATATATTAATTTCATATATTGATAGATATAATTAAAACATCTCATGCATCACATAAAAATTCAAAAAACCAAAACATCATAATTCACTAAGCTTTTCAAGGAATGTTTTAGCTTATATTACTCTACATAAAACATTCCTCTTCTAAAATTAGTGTTTACAAAGTTTATAAATAATTTATCAATGTGAAAAATCACATTTAGAAGTTTATCTTGAATGAAAATATATATATTTTTTTCTAAAATTATACTAAAAATATACCACATGAAAATTTTAAAATTCTTTAAAATAACACTACCCAAACATAACTTTCATTTTCCCATATCATTTGGTTTTATCTAGTACTTTATAATAAGTCACTTATTGACTTTGAAAATGAAGATAAATTCTTGGTAATAATAATATATTAATTCAAAATTAATAACTAGGACTCTACAAAAATTCTACCTTAGTTAATAATGTTTCAAGATTTTCAATTGGAGTATGAAGGGAACTCTTCACTATAGTAGTGATTTAAATTTTCTCTTTGGCCTAACTAACTAGTCAATGACGTCATTACTTCCCTAGTTTTCCTATATTAATATCTTCTTGAAATCCAACATCAAGATGAGTAGATTGGGTGTAAACTTTGTATTAGATATAAATTGATATACTAAACAAGAATAATGAAAAAAATACCTACTTCTCTAAACAAGTCTAAAATATTCTCTATTAAATTGCCAATAGAGTTGATGACAATACTCATATTTTAAAACTATTATTGAGGATAAGTTATAATATGAATGAATAAATTATAAAAAACAAATATAAAATAACTTAGTATGATTTATATGTTGAAACATATTATTTTGTATCACCTTAATCATATTTATAAGCTTGGTTTCCATCCTAGTAATGTTCTCTTGATATATTTTGACCTTTTTTTGTGAAGGAGCATTCTTAATCTTAGCTTGAAAAGTGTTGATTGATAATTCTTATAATTATTTTAGTGAATGTTTAAATTATTTAATTATATTTTAAGGAACCATGGATTAATTTTATGTTTACGATCTTCTCAATTTTTTTTTCATACCCTAGACAACTATCTTTGTTATCTCACTACTACTACTACTACTACTACTACTACTACTACTACTACTACTACTACTACTACTACTACTACTACTACTACTACTACTACTACTACTACTACTACTACTACTACTACTATAGATTGTGGGTTCCTCTTCAAATTTGTTTCATTCCCTAGGTTTGATATTTTTATTTATAGTTAATGTGAATAAATATTAATCTATCTCACATAAACTCAGAGTTTACCCTCTATTTATATTTATACTTGTAATTATGTTTTTATTTTTATTTATCAATTTTTAAATTATAATTTAACCTTAAATTGATCGATTGTAATCATTTCATGCATTTGATATTTGGTAAGATGTATTTATTTATATCAATCTTTCCTCTTCCTAATTTAGATTAAAAACATAAATTATAGGTTTTATGACCAATTAATATGATGTGTTAGGAGTGGAGGTGACCAATGGTGTAGTGAAAGTGATATCAATAAGAATAAATGCAATGCATGGTACATGTGTAGAGGACAAGATAGTGGTATCATGGAAATAATATGTACCTAAATAGGTGATTAAAATTTACATTCGAGGGGTAGGGTGTGTAGATATAATAAATTAAACTTATTATTTCTAAATCCATAATTATGAAACAATGTTATATATATATATATATATATATTTAATTTTTCTTTGAGATCATTTAGCTTAGACATGGCACTAACAATGACATTAACCCAAACATGATAGTGATCCTTGAATTTTGAAATATGTTTAATATGTCCACTATTGGTAGTGTATCTTTAGGTAAAATAGGTTGATGCTCAAAGGTTAATTCTTTTTCATGTAGTGGGACTTGTTATCTAAATTTAATGAAGTAGTTAAAGGAGAAGGGATAATTATTGTTCTATTGGATAATGATATAACTTGTGATTGAGTGGTAGAATTAGTTTGACTCAAAACTTCTACAACTAAACTCTAAAGACTTTGGATGACTATATAATATTCCACTTACCTATTATAAATCATAGTAATTTTGATAGTTTTATTTGGAATAGAAATAATTAATACTTTAGTTTTAGGTATTTAAGGAAGGGTCTCAAATTTTACATCCTTTAATGGAGGAATGGAAAGAGAAATAGGAGTTTACAATAATTTTTATAATTATTTTGATACATTATTAAGTTTTAAACTTATGGATTATCATGAGCTTTATAATATGCAAATAATAATAAGACTAAACATATGATAGAGAAGGTGACTATGTTATCTTTGGTGATGAGATCACCATTTCAAAGGTTTATGGAGGAGTGAATCTTTATAATACCTTTTTATAAAGACATGGATATTTATGTTGTAAATCATAATGATATATATATATATATATATATATATATATATATATATATATATATATATGTATGTATGTATGTATGTATGTATGTATGTATGTATTTGGCCCTTTTTTATTGTTTTTATCCTTGAAGGTGAAATAATCATCCCCAAATCATGTTATTTCATTGAAACTTCCTCATCCATATATGTATATATATATATACAATCATGGCGATGAATATAGTGGTTATACACAACTATCACTTTCCCTCTTAATGACCATAAATGTTCTTTCATGCTACCCTTTATATCCCATTTCTATTATCATGGTCATCAAGACTGAAATAAGGCAAATGTGTTATTGATGTTTACAATGTTGGACATAATATGGAATTTATCCTTCCTATTCTATGTGGCATTGGAGGCCATGGATTTTTTTTCCTTTACACATTCCACCAATACCATGAATAATTTTATATGTTATCTCCTACTTTGTAAGATTTTTAGACATATTTATTCAACTTAAGATGGGATATGAGAATTAATTTAATTTTAATGACTATGTAATATGGGTGATACAAATAAGCTCACATACTTATAATTAATTTTATGTTTTCCTATGAGAGTTTAGGAATTATTTTTAATTTATAGCTCGATGTACTATAGGATCAAATTAATATATATAACATGAAAGGAACTCATGTCTTACACCTAGGATTACAATGATGAATTTGATGAATCCTTACTATTACAGGGGTATCATCAATTGGGTAAGACATTATGTATTTTTTTTTAAATTTGTTACTCTTATAACTAGTTGCATCAAATTAGAATAAATAATCTCTACTAGGGAAGGGACATTTTTTTATCATTTATAATCATATAAAGTAAAAGAACCTGAATATTGTTTACATGAATGATATCTATGGATCCATGTAGTTTGCTCATTAGTTCCATTATAATTTGAACACTAGGTTAGAATAACCTAAAGGGTTTTTTACCTACATCCTCTAGATTGTCTTAAAGCTTAGGGTGTTTAGACCAATTTCTAATAATATCCCTCAATCATGGATATTACTCCAATTTGATATAAATATTTAATTCTATACTATTATATCTTGGGGTAATTAATAATATCCTTTTATGTTCAAACCCAAAATAAATGCTATTTCATTTAGGTTCTTCAAGGACATAACCATGTCATTTTGATATGTATTCCTCTACAATATATTTATACAAAATATCTACACAAGGGAATATATCGAGCTTGGATGTTTTTTGATGAAGACCCACACTTTGCAAATAAATAAGATATGAATAGTTTATATTCTCTAAAGAAGGGTTGACTTCATATTTTATTGGCCTTATTTTTTATACCTCATCATAAATATCACTTTAGTTTTTTAAACCCAAGCCCAGTGTATATTGAACAAAATGTGTATCAATGAATATTTGAGTTATGCATAAGAAAAGAGATATGTATCCATTATTATGCCATTCAAGATTTTATTGTTCAATCACTCTATAATTTATTCATGGAAAAAAACCTTTCTGTAAAATATTTTTTCACTTTTTTAAATTAATTTTGTCTTCATAATGATCCATTTTGAATATAAGTTTGATCCATAAATTCACTTTTCATTCAATTATTGATTTAAATTCTTAAATCACATCCCTAATTTTTTTTTAAATATCCTTTTCAACTCAATTAGATGTTTTTTCTCATTGAATTTTTATTTTGGATCTTATTTTAGGTTTTAAAAAATGACAAGCATGTGTTATCCATGTGTATTCGTCATGAAATTTGTATTAAGTACAAGAAATCTTGAGTTATCTATGATATTCCATTTGAATTGTTGGATATTATTACCATGCTTAGTTATATCCTAAGTATTATATGTTGGTAACGTTTCAATCTTTAATTGGCTTGGATTAACATAGTTCTAAAATTTATTAGTGTTACTACTTAATTACTTCCCACTAAGATTTATTTTAAATAGAAACATATTACAACTTATTTTTTATTTGGGATTATAAATACAACAATTCCCTATGCATATATTTTAAATTAGATGAAATGTGTGATGAAAGAGAATGTGACACACATTCATTTATATTTCTTCACATCTACATATATTTAAAACCCTTTTAGATTTGATTTGAATGTGTGGGAAATATATGGTTGTGATATGATGCAGTTGTGATGTGTGGCATTCTTAAATTATCTGAGTCATATAACTCTTGAATTATAATAAATAAATTTTAATTTTTTTAAGATCTTGAAAAGTTGTGAGGCATTACAACAATGACACATGAGCATCATTTGGCCATATTAGATATATAGGGTCAAAATTTTTGCTACAGTACTATGTAAAAACTCTAAGGTGCATAATGAACAATATCATGACATGTGACACTATGCAAATATCTAAAATTGACACATTATTTGAAATTTTTAAACTAAATTATGATAATGCTAATTTTATAAAAACATGCATGCCAAGTTTATATATAAGTTAGGCATAAAAATAATTAATTTAGAATAAACATAATAATTATTTGTATTCATAAATTATTTATAAATAATAAAAGCTTAAATAATAGTCTGGAATATTATATTTTGTTATTTTAAATCATGTTAACAATAAAATACTCAACCATATTCTTGATGTGGGACCTATGCACACCCCAAGATTTAAAGATGTATGTTATAACATTTTAGGATCTCAATGTAGGTAAACTCCACTCTAGGTCATGAATTATAGATATAGTTTAAATAACCCAGTGGTGGAATAGAAAGTTGAACATGTAGGTTGTTAAATGGGTGTGCTTGTAGTGAAATGAACTAGAATAAAGAAATTAAAACCTAATTGGGTTGGATGGATGGACACTATTATAAAGTGGATATATCTCAATAAAATAAAATTCAAATATAGGGAAGGGGAGAGAAAAATAGAAGGCTTTATGGAGATATTACTTCTTGTGTTGTTTTATTTTTAGACAAGTGTTACAAGAACTAATGTTTTTTCATGGTAGTTATTTCACTCTCAAAGACAAATATAATTAGATAGTATGCAAAGAAATGGTATAAGAAACTTAAAGGTTCTTATCTAAAGATTGTTCCTTTTAGAGTATTTGTTGCACACCCTTACTAAAGATATTATAGCTCAGACTAGAAATGTATTTAGGGCAACTATGGATCACATCAAGAAAACTAAGTCAAAGAGAAACATTATTATAACTTATAAAATTAAGACAATAAAAAAATTAGTTAAAATCAATAACACTTGATAGCTATTCAATAGCTTTTTCACATTTAAATAAATAGACATCGATGATAATAAAAATAATTTTCAATATATATTGTAGACTTTTAATTACTAAATTAAAAAAAAGAAAAGGACATAAACACTTAATTATATAAAAATAGAATGAAAAGGCATCACCACCATTGCATGAGAATAAAAAATGACATTAATATATTGATAAAAAATTTACCCTTTTATATGAGGGGTTTATAAGTATAAATAGACTTGGTGAGGGGTTACCTCATTCTCTAAGTTCAAGTAAAACTCAAAGATAGATATAGTAATTAGAACCTCAGTTATAATTTTAATGCCAAACTACCAATTAATTACAATTGTGTCAAAAATAAGTTTACCTGCATGATGCCATCTAATATGTCCATGCTTACATATTGCTTAGGATAAATTTTACATGTATACACTAAGTATGAGTAACCTATAATTACATTAAAATAATATTACATCCAAGATTACACACAAAATTATTTTTTTCTAAGTGTTATTTATACTTGGTAATTACACGGATGCACTTGATGTCAATAGAGGCACTAAAGTTATTAGTGGTGTTAAGTTGGTAGCTAGAGTTGAGCTTGTATAGGGAGACTTAGCTTTCTTCCTAGGCTCCAATTCCCAATAATATTTAAAATTAACATCATGTTGATAACTTATGATCTCCATATTGTAGAACAATCAAATTATATTCTTCCAATCAATTGAAATATGTTTATAGAGATTTATTTATACACAAATATATGCTCTTATTAGTCCTAGTAAGTCTAGGAGATCATTATCATATAAAACCACTTAATTCCTAAATAAACATTTGGGTAAAACAACATTCACATATTAAAATAAAATCAGATACAAAGCTTAAAATAAATCTATGGTTACCTATGTTGAGTAATAATAATTACTCATGTACTTTATTTTTTTACTATCTATATTAACTAAATATTAATAATCTATTTAAAATGGTGAATTAATCACCTTAATATACCCCCTCTTAATTTAGCATTGTCTCAAGTGAATAGGAGAGAAATTCTCAAAATGCCTCAAAATTTTCCCATGTAAGTGTTTTAGTAAAAACCATATGTATGTTTTTGATGTGTTAGGCACTACTAGAGCTAGATGTTTTTATTCTGAACATGTTCATGGATGAAATGAACTTGCAAGTCAATGTGTTTATTACATTCACAAAACACTAGATTGTGAACAAGCTTCATTATTCCTTCATTATCTACATGAATAATTTTTGGTTAATCCCGTGGTAATCCAAATCCTTTAAGTATATGTTTGATCCAAATCACCTAAAAAATAGCTCCTCCTATGATGTGATATTTTGATTCTATGGAGGACCTTGAAACATAGTTTTGCTTCTTAGTCCCCCATGATATTGGTCTAGATCCCAAAAAGAATACAAATCCTAAAATGGATTTTCTATCCTCAATGATCCTTTCATGATCTAAATCCGAGTATCTTGTCAAGAAGAAGTTATCATTCTTACTATATTCTAAGATAAAACCCATAGTTCTTTTGATGTATCTTAATACTCACTTTTCTACTTTCCAGTGATTGATCTTAGGCTCTTGCATGATCCTTGAAAGATAATTGATAGCATAGATTATGTCTGACCTAGTGTAGGTCAAGTAATGAGACTCCCCATCAACTACCCATATAGAGTTGCATTTACTTATGGTGATGAATCTACTTGAGATAACTAAATATTTATAATCATAGGTGTGGTAAAATGGTTTACTATCAATGATTTCAAATTTATCAAGTTTTATCATAGAATTTTTGAACTAAGAAACAAAAATGTGATTTTCTCTACCAAACTTCTAAGACAAGACAATAATGTAAAAGCCTAAGATCTATCATGTTGAATGATCAATTTAGATAATTATTTTTTGATTCAATCATCTTCACTAAACTACCAATGATGACTAGATCATTGACATATATAACTGTAATTACTATCTCCCCCCTTGTTGTTTGAGGTAGAGATTCAGATCATATGGACTCCTTTTGAAACCATGTTTTAAGAGATGATCATCAATCTCGATATACCAGGCCCTAGGAGTCTATTATTTGATAAATCTACATACTTTATCATTTTTTCCATATTCGAAAAAACCTTTTGGTTGAGTCATGTAGACTTCTTCCTATAAGTCTCCATCAAAGAAGTAACTTTTCACACCCATTTGATCAATTTTCCAGCCAAACTATGTAACTAGAGTAAAAATCATCCTAATAGTATTAATCTTTACTATTAGAGAAAATTTATCCTCATAGTTAATGCCTTCTTTCTAAGCATACCCTATCACAAATAATCTTGCCTTATGCTTATTGAGACTGCCATCTGCTTTGTACTTCATCTTGATTGGCTTCTTCCTTGGTGGAAGATCTACAAGCTACCATGTTTTATTCTTCTTTATTTTATTATATTCTACATCCATGGCATATTTCTAAGGTTTCAACTATAGGTATTCATAAACTATAGAGGACTTGATAGATTCAACAATTGTACTCATTAAGGCCAAATTAACCTCACTGTGAGCCATATTGTCACTCCTTGGTTTAGTGGTGGATGTGTTTGGAACACCATCCAATTTTGCATCTTTGAGAGTATTTGTATAAAATTTTGGTATACATTAAGAAGTTATTTTAGGTGATAGAGATGCACCATTATTCACATCATCATTATTGTATTCATATATGATATTACCATCTTCTATATTTTATATGGGATTGATTTGTTTATCAGTAGCACTTGTAGAAGGAATTTATACTTCTTTATATTCAAATAATTAAACATCCCTATTGGTGTATATTTGTCTAAATTTTGGATCCATGAGTCTATAGGAAAGTGTTTCTTCACTATACCCTAAGAACACATATTATTTGGCTTTCATATCAAGCTTAGTCTATTCCATTTTGGGAATATGCATAATTACTTGACATCAAAAAAATTGAATATATACTATAGATGGAATTTTACTTAACCAATATTTATGTGGTGTCACTCAATAAAGAGATATAGTGGGTACTCTAGTGAGTAGATATATGACAGTTTTGGTAGCTTCTACCAAAAATACCTTTGTCAAGCTTGAATCATGTATCATACATCATACCATTTCTACAATAGTATGATTCTTTTATTCAATAACTACATTTTATTATGGTGTATGTGGATATACCATCTAAAAATAGATGTCATTTTCTTGCAAAAAATGTTTAAACTCATTATTGGTGAATTCTCCTCCATAAATTTATGTGAAGGGTCTTGATTTATTGACCAGATTCATTTTTAATAGCAACTTTGAACTTCTTGAAAGTTGCAAAGGCTTGATCCCTTTTTTTAGATAGTGGATCCACATTTTTCTATAATAATCATCAACAAATATCATGAAGTACTTAAATACAACATGGCTAGGTGTCATTGGCTTGTATAGATTAGTGTGAACTAGATGAAGTTTGCCATTAGATCTATATGTACTTTTCTAAAATGTAAATTGATGTTCATTTCTTGATAAACAATCAAGACATTTATTTGTACCCTTTTTAAGAGGTAGTAATCTTATCACCATGTTTTTATGGTCGAATGTCTCAAGATATCAAAATTTGATGTGGCTAAATCTCATGTGCCATAATTGTGTCGAGTCTGTGTCTTTTGCTATGAGTGATTGATATTTTTTGAATGAAACATATGGTTCACATTACATGCTTGTGTAACAAATTTGGAGTTTCTAGATTTGTCTCTAATAAAATATAATTTTGTTCCATCTTTACAATCAAATTCAATGTCCAAATTGTTGGCTTACTGCTATTAAGCTTTTCTTTAATCTAGGTGCATAGAGAAAATATGTTATCTTACATGTTTTAATGCTTATGGGTAGGGTAATGTTGTCAATTCATTGCAAATTGTATGAGGTATCATCACCCAAGAAAAAATGATTTTTACTAAGTTTGTCCATCAAAATGAAAAACCAATATTGTCTACCTATCATTTATTGGGTTGCACCTCATTCAACATACCATATGTCACTTTTTGATGTAGATACATCATGTGTATCTGTAGAGTATAGATAGTCATCTTCCTCATCATATTATTCATGTTTAAAAATATTTCCTTGTTGCTTTGATTTCTTCTACCAAGTCCCATTTTTCTATCCTTATGTCTTACTAAATGAGCCAAGGGATGATTGTTGGTTAGTGAATTAATGATCACTAGAATATCCTTTCATGAAGGTATTGTACCAACATTATTATAAGTCATGTCTTTGATGACCACATATGAGACATTATTTCTATAACTTTGTTCCTTATGAATTATTCCTTGAATTAGGTTTTGATGAAGATTTGACTGGTTTCTTACCTTTCTATTGATGAGAATCTAGTACATGTTCTTTTTGTTTGTCATGAGTATTGAAGGACTCTTACTATTGCAACATATTTACAATTTTTTAAAAACTTGGTTTCTATTTTGTGATAGTTAAAGTGGTCAAAAATGTCTTGTATGTGGGTGGTAGTGCTCTAAAAATAATGCATTCAAGAGACTCATCTAAAACTATCTCACCCAAGGATTAAAGTGATACCCTTAAAATTTCAACACATCTTAAAAAGGCCTCCATTATTTCTCCTAATCTCAATTTGTGAGAGTGGAGTTGAATTTGCAAATGTAGAATTACACTCTCATTTTTCACCTCATATATATTTTGGATCTTATCCCAAGCTTCCTTAGCTATTTTGGCTTCATGGATGTATGGTTGAACTTTATTCAATACTTTGAACATGATTATTAACTTAGCCTTATGATTGGATTTGTCAAATTTATGTTATTAACAAACTTTTTTTGCATGTTGGGTAAATGATCCATCTAATACAGACCAAATTTCTTCAAACTCTAGTTGAGTTCTAATATTTGTCTTACAAGTAGAGTAGTTGTCAACTTTGAGTAACTATGAATTTGGTAGAAAGAATTTTGGATCCTATATAGCCATTATCAAGACTATGGGTGATGGATTGGTTCCTTATCATTCCAATTATATAGTTATCCCTTTATATATTCTTTTAATAAAATATACCATACCTTTGTTTATATGTGCCCTTCCTTTCTACCCATCAATACAGACAAGAAGCTTGCCCTTTTTGTATACTTAGTGGTATAGGAAAGAGGCATAAATGTATGAAAAATAATTTGATACTTGGTACCTAGACCATACTAAAAAGGGTTTATAAAATTGTTATCATTTGCTTTAATGGATTTATACATATGCACACGTAACCTCACTTTATACTTAAAAATTCCATCTATCAGGATTTATGTCCTTTGATTTTAATTAATGCGTAAATGAAGGGAAGGCTATGAGTGAATGTGTCTTATTTCTCCCTAAAAATTTAAAGGGTCAATGTACATATGTCATTATTCTAGCTATGTTAGGTTTGTATCTAGTAACTCAAACACAATGGAATTACCCATAAATTTGAGTTAAAGGCATAACTTTGACTAAACACTGCATTGAATTTGAAAAACTTGTGATTTTGTGTAATATAATTACAATTTTTTTGCAATATAAAAAATAAATTTGCAATGCTTTGTAAAAAATGAAAATTCACTTTTTTCATTTTTAAGCTCTTTGGCCTCTTTTTGGCAATATGTGTGTGTGTGTGTGTGTGTGTGTGTGTGTGTGTGTGTGTGTGTGTGTGTGTGTGTGTGTGTGTGTGTGTGTGTGTGTGTGTGTGTGTGTGTGTGTGTGTGTGTGTGTGTATGTATATATATATATATATATATATATATATATATATATATATATATATATATATACATATATATATATACGTATATGTATATATATATATATGTATATATATATATATATAGATATATGTATATATATATATATATATACACACATATATATACATATATATACATATAAATATACATATATATACATATATATACATACATATATATATATATATATATATATATATATATATATATATATATATATATATACATATATATACATATACATACATACATACATACATACATATATATATATATATACATATATATATACATATACATATATATATACATATACATATACATATATATATACATATACATATATATATATATATATTGCCTTTTCTCTATTTTTCTAGTACTTTTACTACTAATTTAGTTAGTTATAACTAAATTTAGAGGATTACTAAATTTAGATGCCTACTAAATTTTTCACTAAAAGATTGGTTTCGGGGAATTTGAACCTCCCACCTATCCTCTACCAAAAATCCTTCCCACCAACTCTTCTATTCATCACTTAAATAATATAAAAGGACAAATAGATATATAAAGGCTTATAATATTAATATTTTTTAAAACCACTCTCCCACCATATACCGTAGGTTCCATATAAGTATTTTTTTGAAAAAAATGTAGCAAAGAAATTTTTTTAGGTGTTTTTGTCGATATAGAAAAATACTAAATTAGCAGTAAAAGTACTAGAAAAATAGGGAAAAGGCATACACACACACACACACACACACACACACACACACACACATATATATATATCTGTGTGTGTGTGTGTGTGTGTGTGTGTGTGTGTGTGTATGGATATATATATGTATATATATATATATATATGTATATATGTATATATATAGATATATGTATATATATATATATACATATATATACATATACATATATATACATATATATACATACATATATATACATACATATATATACATACATATATATATATATATATATATATATATATTGCCTTTTCTCTATTTTTCTAGTACTTTTACTGCTAATTTATTTAGTTATAACTAAATTTAGAGGATTACTAAATTTAGATGCCTACTAAATTTTTCACTAAAAGATTGGTTTTGGGGAATTTGAACCTCCCACCTATCCTCTACCAAAAATCCTTCCCACCAACTCTTCTATTCATCACTTAAACAATATAAAAGGACAAATAGATATATAAAGGCTTATAATATTAATTTTTTTTAAAACCACTCTCCCACCATATACCATAGCTTCCATATAAGTATTTTTTTGAAAAAAATGTAGCAAAGAAAATTTTTTAGGTGTTTTTGTGGATAAACAAGTGGTTTTGGTAATATTTCTACAAAATAGTGTATTTAAGTAATGGTTTAGAGGATTTACTAATTGGTTGTGTGCTTTAGGTATGAACCTATAAAATTATAAACTACAAATTTATAATTTATAAACTAAAAAAATATTTGACCACCCTCTTTCTCCTCCAACCACTTTTTGTTTTTAATTACCTCTCCATCCTAGCTCATGAAATGATAGACTTCCAATGCCAGGTCTAAGGATGATGCCAATACTTAGTTTTTTTACATGCAATTATTTTTGTAGAGGATAATAGATAAAGATGTTAGATACTAGATATGGAATCCACTCAAACATTCATAACTCCATGATATTCCAGACCTTCACCAACCATCCAAAGATAATTTCCAATGCTTTGTGTGTTGTATGTGAGATATTTAAGCCTCATGAAGTCTACTCATATTTTTTTTAAATCTTCATACTGCTTTTTTTTTCTCAGCTTTTAGCTTTGGTGTAGGAGTGCACAGGCTTCTCCTCACATAACTAATCTCTTTAGACTTTAGGAGAGCTCAGGTTTTTCCTCTTGCACATGTTCAAAAATTTATGATGATATTATACTAGATATTGTAGAATAATCAAATTATAGTATTCCAATCAATTGAAATATGTTTGCAGATCTTTATTTATACACAAATATATGCTCTTAATAGTCTTGATAAATTTGGGAGAGCATTTTTAGGTAAGACTAATTAACTCCTAAATAAAAATTTAGATAAAACAACATGCCCAGATTAAAATAAAATCAAATACAAAACTTAAATTAAATTAAATACCTATCGATGGTTACCTATGGTGAGTAATAATAATTACTCATGTACATTATTTTTTATTATCTATAATGAGTAACTAATTATTAATAATTTATTCAAAATGGTGAGTTAATCACCCTAATAGTCCATGTTCTAAAGTGGGGTCATATGTACCATGCTTATTTGCTCCATTAAACACGCATGCTTATATTTAGTGCTCTTGAATTTGATCTAAAAGATCTCCACTTTTGTGACCTTTCTTTAAAAATTAAAGTTCAATTCAATCTCCGCTAATGGTAATCCTTGAATATTTTTGTTTGAATTTGGTTGAATCTTTCTTGAGAATTTGATCAAAACTAGCTCAACTTATTAGTTTACCTGTAAAGTCCCTTGCCTATTAAATCTTCAAGTCCTCCAAAATTTTCAAAATAAGGTTCTCCTTATTTGTATACTAATGCATTATTTCTTATATAGATGTTATTCACTCCCTCACTTCTTATGTTCAAATGAAAACTAGGTTGAGGTCACTGGATGCCTCTAATAGTGTCATTAAATTCAAATGGTTTTATGCCTTATTTTTTGTGTATAAAATAAGTAACTTTAATGTTTTATCATCTTCCTTCAAATAATTAAACAATTTTGACGCTTCAATGATCTTAGGGGATAATTTAGCCATCACTAAAGCAATGTCATCCAAAATGTTATATAACCTTAAAGCAACACTTTGTACATCTATTCCAATCTACATAGGAATATGAATGGTTTATTGTTATTCCCTGGCCTACTCCAATTCTTTCTCAAGCTCTCTTCTCATTTTTTATGTCCCTTTATGGATCTCAAACAAGGGATCTTTTTATGTTTCAAAATAGGATATGAAATTCTCGTTATAAGGAAACTATTCTTGTCTCCCATTCTTTATCTTTGAAAGAAAGAAAACATCTTGCATTTCTTCTATAATAATCCCCCCTCTAGTATCATCTTCAATATTTTTATTCTTAACTCTCTATATATTTACTATAGATTTGTCAACAATTGAGCTTACTATGGGAAACTTAGTAATTGTGAAGTTTGGCCTTTGAGGCTTGAAATTCTAATTTTTTTTGTCAATTATGGGATTACTAATTGAGTTAAATCAATTGGTTGAGTGTATTGGGATATAGTATTAACTAATGAGTCCCCTAAAGACTATTTTAAGGCCTCTACATGTAATGGTTCTAGAATATATGGAAAAATAATCTTGGACTAATTAACCCCACTATATTGGGGTGAAGAGTGTAATGTATGCACTTTTTTCTTCTTCCCAACCTTCTTTTATGATGTTATAGTGGTAGTCTGGGAAGAACTAAAAGGAATTAGAAAACCCAATTGCATGGATGACACATGTAGTTATGATTTTTTTAATGCTCCCCTAACTTTATTAGATGATACTTTTTTAGACTAAAGGGAAGTTGAGGTAACGATGGAGGTAAACACACACAAAATGAGAAAACAAGATTATAAGGATATAGATAGAAATGTTGAAACTATTGATAATGTGGATATAACATGGCTATCAGAAACATCTTTAACTTTTAGAAAAACTAGGTATGGTTAGACACTAATATTTGAAGAAACAAATTCTACTTTAGTAATAATTGAGGAAGGTAAAACAATAGGACTAAGATAAATAGGATCAAAAGAACAAATAAAAATAGGGGAGACAAATCACACAACTAGTGTTGTATAGATAAAAAGAACTATAAAGATAGTTAGGATTACACCCTCACCTAATTGGTATACTTCAAGTGGTGTCTTTCATTTATTTTCTTAGAGGATTAATAATTTATCTCTCTATAACTCTTCCTCTTCATTAATGAGCTCGCATCCTATAGATTGTTACTCGAACCCTATGGATCCTTCTATGGATGATGTATCAATAGTTGGGCTCACAAAGGGGCCCTTGGCTCTTGGTTTTCTCTTATAGAAAATAGTCACCTTATATGTTTTGGGGGAAGCAACCTAAGTGGGGGGAAGTTGATACTTTCATGTTTATAGTCACTGGAGGTAAATTTATATTAAGATGAATATGATATTCTAGTTTTGAAGAGTTGATATAAATTGGATCATCTTTATCTCTCCTAAGGTATGTTATAATGTTGGAATTTTTAGTCAGCCAAGGCTAATATTTTATAGTATTCATTGTCATGGGTTATGTTTGATAATGTTCCCCATATCCTAATGATGATTGGGAGGGCCTATTAATCCAAAAATCTAAGACATCCCATCTACTTATTGGTGAAATCCTAACATGTGTATTTGTAATCACAATTGAGATCTCCCCTTGGATGATTTTTTAAAGTTATTCACCCAATCTAGCCATATGTGCCATCTCCAAGACTTAGGAATCACCCTTGCCATATATAAAAATGAATTCATGGTCATAATGCTCAAGTTGGTATGGAATACCAAGGCCTTGAATATGCTTCTAAATTAGACAATGAGGGTCCTAGTCTCTATGTGGCAGGGTGGCTAATGAGTAGTATTATCTACACCTACAAACCTCTCAAAAGTGTTTTTGATTGACATAACACATCCTAATAGTAATTATATTGGAGACATGAAATACACTATTTTTTAAGTTCTGTAAATCCTCTTCAATTTTCCACTAGAACTAGTAGGTTATCTCCATCTCAATTAATTTGTTTGGTACATGCTTATGGAGATGTAAGGGGTAACTTTATGGTCAATAACCATGATCATGATGTAGTGATCCTATAAAAAGTATTGCCCTTTCAGAATCAATGTGTCAGCTATGTTAACGGATACTCTACGTAGTGATGACTCATAAATATACCTCCAAACCTGAGGATATATGTTTTCTACAATTTAAACTATGTTTCTTTTGTAGGAATATATATTCATAAAAGAGTAAGAGTCACATATAAGGTTCTTTATGAAACATAGATATGGAATCTGAATTTACCTATTGTGCATGTATATTTTTCCCATTACAACATCCAAGAAGTATGAAGTCACATAAAAATGTCCCTCTCTAGGCCTCTTATCTTTTTATAAAACTTGATCTTGTAGCTTAGCATTTATTACTTCTCGTAGAGAAAATGTTAGATATAAGGTCATTAGTAAATATAGTAGTAAAACCCATTCATGGTGAAGTAATTCAATTATAGGGTAGAAATATAAATGATTTAGGAGGGCCATAACAATGTGGATTCTTATTTGTAACTAGGTTATAGACACTGCTAATTCCTCTTGGGGATGATGGTATCTCCAAAAATGATCCATTTTCTCAATATTTTATCAATTTAATTATTATTTTTCCATGTTAACATTCTAAGAAAATAAAATGCTTCATCTATGATAGGCATGGATAAGTACCTTTACAATCCATCTTCTGAGATGCAAGTAATGATGGTTTTATGCTCTATGTGATGTAAGAAATCATCCACAATCACCTTGCCTACAAAGTACAAGTATCGTAGTAGGTCTATGCATGGTATAACCTTGGGATTATTTATTGTAAAATATAATCCTTATCTCTTTAGAGGGAGTAAATACATATACAATTACCTCTATGTTGGTGTCAAAATCTCTTCACATATATGTGCATCCACATGGTGAATTACATCCCATTGAGCTTATTAGTTGGGATACTCATCATTGAATACTGTTGAATAAAAAATGATGTACTTTTAGTTAGTAGAGTATTTAATTAAAAATTTAGATGATGATAGGTCTCCTCTAAATATATTTGATGAAAACACCATAGTCAATTCACCATGCTGATAGAGTTCTAGTTCTTTGATTTCGAGTCTTCGCTCTTCTGTATGCATATCACAATCAAATATAGGTGGATAAGGCTTGTTCCCAAGGAGGCAAGTGTGCTGAAAGTTATTTGTGATAAATGATAATGATTTTTAATTTCAATTAATTGATATATCTTTTTTTATTCCATTTTAGTTCATGTACCATTAATATATAACATCTTCAAACTTGCTTCACTTGTTTAATTCAAACTTTGCCACTTCATTTTGGTGGGTATGCCACGTAGAAATTATAGATGTTCAAAATAATGCCACATTATTATCTTTTACCAAGTGTCATCCTATCACTTTTTTCACTTTAATCTATCTATGCTATGGAGGATTTCAATAGGTGGGAGTCAGAAGTGGCATTCAAACAAAGTTAACCCAAATTATTGAAAAGTGAACACATGTTACATAAAAAAAATTTGAATACTTGAGGTGGAAACCATTTGTAAAGGATACGAGGGTTTCATTTTTACAAATGTCAAGAAAAGAATCCAAAGCATTGAAACATGACATCTAATTTTTTTTTTGTCTAAAACCGTATGCTAGCCGAGACCTTCCAAACCAAAAGTTTAGAAGATAAAATTCCAAAAAGATTTTTCCAAACATTTTTGTTGAACACTTTCACCTAATATCTAAAATTGATGACTAAAAATTGATCATTTTCCCTAAGATGTAAATTTCAAAGACTTAATACCAACCATTTTTTCTAAACAATTTTGTTGAAATGCAAAAAATAAAATTATAATCGCAAAGGGAAAACTTATGATGAACATAAATGTTGAAGACATGCATACATGGTATATAGAGCTGTGAAGACCCAAACTAAAAACAAAAGTTCTAAATATAACCTATAAACAAAACCTACAAGAAAAACCTATGAATAGAACTTACAAATAGATGTTTCAAAGAATTTTTTTAGAAAAGGTTGATATAGGTGAGAAATATTAAAAATGTTGAAGATCAAATTCAAAATTAAAGTTCTAAAGACCAATTTCTATGAATCCCAAGACTTTATAAATGATTCATGTTTCTAAAACCTATGTATATGTAATAATTCCAAAGTGTATTAATAGGTTAGTTATAATAAGTAAAGCATGTCCATTTGGTTTACCAAATAGAGAATTTAAATGAAACACATAAAGATCTTATGAGAAAATATTTCCAAAATAGTCATAGACCTTTCAAGGAATAGTGGATCCCTATTAAAAAAATAATAAGGGTATGTTGAAGACAAAAAATGGTGACTTATTGGGGAAATACTCTTGAAAATTCTGGAACCCAAAACCTTAATTTATCAATATTAAATCAGAAATGAACCATTTCACAAAAGAATAACTAAATCAAAAACATAAAAGAGACTCCTAAAAATATTATACAACATACCTTCCTTGACCATACCCTAGATCTATGTGTGATAAATTGATTTTATTTCACCCCTATTGTGATTACTTTAGCAAAGACTTGGGATAACTATAGATTTAATTCTTGTTTATTTAAAAACATATTTAAAACTAGGGAACCTCATGCATTACTTAGCTGTCAATAATGTGTCCATAGCCCTGATAGAGATACCTTTAGTTTATTTTCATTCTTCCTCCTATATTATTTTAATATGCATGATACATTAATCTTATTTCATCATGTGATCCTTTGATCACCTTTATATTTTATTTAGTTTTTATTAATCACTCTTTTTAGGATGCATTGCTCCTTAATGTGCTACTTTTAATTTTTTTTTATAGAATATGGTTGGAAGAAGGAGAAAATAAAATAATGAGGTATTATATATGAAGGTATAAGTTTTACTATATTGTCCCTACTAGCTACATCAATATCAATGGTTATTAACTCAAACAAGTATTAACGTGATAAGTGCATTTGATCCATTAAAAACAAGAGAGTTTTCTAAATTTTTATTTAGTAATGAGAGCGTATTTTATATACCTGATAAAATTATTCAATGGTATCATGATAATGATTAATTTTATATTTTATACATGAATTGATAAATTCTTAAACATGAAGATGTAAAACCTACAAGTAAACCAATTTGTGTGCTTTGTTTGATGTCTATTCCCACACTAGTTCTTCCTTTTGGGACCTTTTCAATACATTAAAATTTTATATTTAAAAATAGATAATAAATACAATGGATTGGTTTCTTGATTTAATATATTATGAAAAGCCAAGTAGATTACCATAAAAAAAAACATCTAATATAAAAAATATTGAACTAAACTCAGAAAAATAAGATGCCAAAAATAAGAAATGTTAACCTAAAAATCTTGGAAACTAAATATGAAAGTAGTAAATATATTCTACCATTACATTTACCACAACCCTTGTTTTTACTCAAGGACATCTCCAAATGGTATATCCATGAAGTAGTTCTTCCAAAATTGTTCATTGACTAGATTTGTCAACTCATTACATTGGAGGTCTCTCAAATGGAGAGCATTGTTACCTAAAATATCTGAAATTTGATAAAGTCCAATCCATAGTGGGGTAAACTTGTCATGTTGTCCTTTCTATTCATGGGATTTATCCCATAGAATCATCAAGTTATATTAAATTCTTTTAACTTTGCTCTTCTATCAAACCACCTTTTGACTATGTCTCAATGTTTACTAAAAATTTATAATGCTTCAGTCCTTAAATCTTCCATCTCTATTATCTCTAATAATCAATACATTACTTTTTCAACTGGTTCCATGTACTATTTCACAAATTGATATGTTGGAAATTTATGCATGATTAGGGAAATTGCCTATCATCAATATACCAATAAGTAAGGCAAAGCCTTGAGGGCCTAATTATATCTTGTTTGATCAGCCCATAATGCCTACTATTAAATTTTTAATGGCATCAATTAGGTTTTTGTTATTGAGTTATCCAACCCATTTCCTTTCAGGTAATGGTTAGAAGATGACCTGATAGTGATTTCATTATCAGGGGCCCATTTAGTGAATTCTATTGATTAGAATGCTTGCCCATTACCACAAACTAAACAAATGGGGGTACTAAATCTAATTTTGATGTTTTCTTCTAGAAACCTAATTATATATTGTGCTCTATAATGCCTTATATCTACTAATTTGGTCCATTGTGTGTAATAATATATGGTAGTGAGTACAAATTTATGGTCATTTAAAGAATTGGGGTTGATGATACTAATTAAGTCCAAGCATAATTGGGAAAATGGTCTTCCTTTAATGACAGCCTAAAACAACATCACTGCATGTACCTTTATTTTTACCAAGACTTGGAACTCATGACATGCTCTTACATGAACATGTGTGTCCTTAGAAACTAGTGGGTAGTAATACCTAACTCTAAGTATTTTATGGGCTATTTTTTTCCATAATAATGATAGCTTCCTATATTTTAATGTACATTTTCTAGAATTTATTAATATTTTTCTCATGATACATAATTCAAGTAGATGCCTTCATAATTTATTGTACAGATAATCCCCTTTCATATCATATACTTTTTTAGGTAATCCCATTTTGAGGAATTTTTTAGCTCCTATTACTTTTAATAAAACATTACTCTCCTAGAATTAGTGTTTACAAAGTGTAGAAATAATTTGTCAATGCAAACAATCACATGTAGAAGTTTAGATTGCATGAAAATATTAAAAAATATATTTTTAAAATTTATACTAAAACTATACCCTATGAAAATCTTAAAATTATTTAAAATAACATTACCCAAACATATCTTTCATTTTCCTAGATCACTTGGTTTTATCTAGCACTTATAATAAATCACTTGTCAATTTTGAAAATGAAGAGAAAATTCTTGGTAATCATAATATATTAATTTAAAATTAATAATTAGGAATATAAAAAATATATATACCTTAGTTAATAATTTTGAATGATTTTA
>JARHVA010002971.1:145000-200000 GCA_037957365.1 Torreya grandis
AATAAATGAAATAAATACTTAATTACATAGAAATGAAAATAAAGGACATTCAAATATATGCATGAGAATCAAAAATGAATTCTTACTATATTGATAATTTTTTGACCCTTTTAAATGAGGGATTTATATGTATAAATAGACTTGGTGAGGGGTCACCTCATCTTCTAAGTTCATGAACAAATAAAAGTTATATATAGTAATTAGAACCTCATTTTTAATTATAAATCTAAAGTACATGTATAATTACAATTAATTAAAAATATGTCAAAAATAAGTTTTCCTGCATGATGCCATGAAATATGTGCTTGCTTACAGATCACTCGAGATAAATTTTGCATGCATATGCCAATTCTGAGTAACCTATAATTACATTAAATAATATTACATCTAATATTATATAAAAAAATTAACTTTTTATAACTAATTATTGTTTACATTTGGTAAGTGTATGGATGCACTTGATGTTAGTGGAGGCACTAAATTTATTGGTGGTGTTGAGTTAGTGTCAATTATTGAGCTGGTAGTTGGATCCTTAGTTTCTTCCTAGCCTCCAATTCCTAATAATATTTATAACTAACATCATGCTCATACATTATGATGTCCATTTTTTAAATTAGGTGTATACTTACCCTAATTATTTTCTCTATTAGGCATGCATGCTTAACTTTAGTGATCTTGAAATTGATCTGAACTATCTCCACTTATATGACCTTTATTAAATAACTAAATATATCATCAATCTCCTGTAATGCTAATACTTAAATATTATGTTTGAAGATGGGTGAATTTTTTGATAAACTGATAGAAAATGGGTCTACTTATTAGTTTACCTATAAAATCCCTTGCCTATGAAAGCTTCAATTCCTCTAGAATATGCAAAATAAGGTTCTCATGATCTATATACCTATGCATTATTACTTTTTTATATGCTACACATTCCATCACTTCTTGTGTTAGAATGAAACCTAAATTGATGGTATTGGATTACTATAATGGTGTCACTAAATTCAAATAGTTGTATGCCTTTTTTATGTATAGAACAAGGAATTTTAATGCTTTATCATTTTCCTTCAAAGAATTAAAAAAAATTCTACTTCAATGATCTGAGGGGATAATTTGGTCCTTACTAAAGCAATGTCATAATTTTTTTTATATAACCTCAAAGTGGCACTTTGTACATCTATTCCAATCTACATAGGAACATGAACAATTTGTTGTTATTCCCCAACCTACTCCAATTCTTGATCAATTTCTATTATTTGTTGTTAAGTCCCTTCATGAAGCTCAAGCAAGGAATATTTTTATGTTTCAAAATAGGATATGAAATTCTCATTCTAAGTAAACTATCCTTGTCTCCTATTCTTTCTCATTGAAAAAGAGAAACCACATTGTCTTTCATCTATAATCATTCCTCCGCTAAAATCATATTCAATATTTCTCTTCTTCACTCTTTTGATACTCACTATAGATTTGTCAAATATTGACCTTACTATGGGTAACTTAGTAATTATGAGGTTTGGAATTATAATTTTTTTTCTAACTATGGGATTACTAATTGATTTGAATCAGTTGGTTTAGTGTCTTGGGCTATAGTCTCAACCAACAAGTCCCTAAAAGACTATTTCAAGGCCACTAAAATTAATGGATATAAAAGATAAGTCCAAATAATATTGGACCAATGAAACCCACTATATTGGGGAAAAAGGTGCAATATATATACTTTCTTCTTCTTCCCAACCTTCTTTGATGATGTTGTAGTGGTAATTTTGGAAGAACTAGAAGATGGAATTGATAATCCCAATTGGGTGGATGACACATGTAGTTGTGAACTTGTCAATTCTCACCGAACATTATTAGATGATAATTTTTTAGTATTAGGGGAAAATGAGGTAATATTGGAGGTAAAAATACTAAAATTTATAAAAAAGATGATGAGGATATAACTAGAATGGTTGAAACTATTGAGAATGTGGAGACAATAGGGCTAAAGGAAATATATTTCACTTTCAAAACAACTAGGTATGGTTGGACACTAGGATTAGAATAAACAAATTATACTTTGTGAATAAATAAGGAAGGTAAAAATCCAATACTGAGATAAATAGGATAAAAAACAAAAAAACATAAGGGAGACAAATGACACAACTAGTTTTTAGAATTAGAAGGAACTATAAAGATATTTGGATTACAACCTCACCTGATTAGTATACTTCAAGTGGTGCCTTTATTTAATTTTCTTATAGGATTAATAATTTGTCTATCTATAACTCTTCCTCTGCATCAGTGATCTCACCTCCTATATATTTTTTCTCCAACCCTATGGGTCCTTCTATGGATGATGATTGATAGTTTGGCTCACAGGGGGACCCTAGGATCTTAGTTTTTTCTTATAGAAAATATTCACCTTATATTTTATGGAGGAGGCCATCTGAGTGGGGGAAGTTGAGACTTTAATTTTTAGAGTCACTAGAGGAAAAGTATTATTAATATGAGTATGATCTTCTAAGTTTGAATATTTGATTTAAATTTTCTCATCTTTAGCTCTCCCAAGGGAAGTTATATTGTTGGGAATTTTAGTTACCCAAGGCTCCTATTTTATAGTCTTAATTACCATGGGTGGTGTCTAAGAATTTTCCCCATATTACAATGATGATTGGGAGGTATTATTGATCTATAAATCTATAAAATCCCATACACCTGTTGGTATAATCCTAACATGTTTATATGTAATTGAAATTGAGGGCTCCTATTGGATGATTTTCAAAATTTATTCACCCAATCTAGCCATTTGTTCCCTCTCCAACACATGGGAATCACTCTTGGAATTTGTCAAAAGGAATTCATGTTTATAAATCTCATGTTGGTATGGAATTAAAAGGCCTTGAATATGTTTATGAATTTGACCATGAGGGTCCCACACTCTATGTGGTAGGGTGGCTAATGAGAAGTCTTCTTTAAACCTGCCAACCTCTCAAAAGTGTTTATGATTGACATAACACGTCCTACCAATAATTATATGGGATCCATGTAATTCACTCTTTTTTTATTCTTAAAATCCTTTTCAATACCCAAACATAACTAGTGTGTTATCTCCCACTCGATTAATTTTTTTGGTACATACTTAAGGATACATAGTGGGTAACTTAATGGTCAACAACCATGATCATGATGTAGTGAGGGTATAACAAGTAGTCAAATTTAGTCATAAATGTGTTATATATCTAAATAGATACTTTGAGTAGTGATGAATCATTAATATCCCTCTAAAATTGAGGGTATACATCTTCTATAATTCAAACTATATTTCCTGTATAGGTATATATATGCATGAAAGAGTAAGAGTCACATCTACAATTCATGAGGGAACATAGATATGGGATCCAAAGTGACCTATTGTGTATGTATATTTTTCCCATTAAAATATTAAAGAGGTATGAAATCATATAAAATATCCCTCTGTAGGCTTCTTATCTTTGCATAGAACATGCTCTTGAATCTTAGTGTTGATTACCTCTCCTAGAGCAAATGTTAGCTCTGAAGTCATTAGTAAATAAAGTAATGGAATCCATTTATGGTTAAGGATTTCAATTATATGTATCCATATAACTGATTCATGAGTGCCATACCAATGCATAATTCCATCTATAACTTACTTATAGGTATTTCTACTTCCTCTTGAGGATGATGATTTCTCCAAGAATGATCCATTTTATCAATGTTTTACCAATTGAATTATTCTTTTTCCATGTTACCATTCTATGAAAACAATATGTGTCATCTATGATAGGAATAGATAAGTAAATTTATAATCTATATATTGAGAATCAAGTAATGATGGTTTTATGTTCCATGTGATGTAATAAATCACCCCCAATCACCTTGCCTACTAAGAACAAGTCTCACAGTAGGTATATGAATGGGATAAACCTGGGCTTGGATATTATGAAATGTAATCATTATCTCTTGAGAGGGAGTAAATACATATCCAATTGCCTCTATGTTGATTTCAAGTTTTCCTCACAAGTATGTGTGTCCACATGATGAATTACATCCCATAGAGCTGATTAGTTAAAATTCTCTTTATTGAATATTGTTGAATAAAAAATGACCTATTTGTAATTTTTAGATTCTTGAATTGAAAATTTGGATGATGATAGGTATCCTCTAAATATATTATATGAAAAATCCATATTCAATTCACTATTCTAACAGAGTTCTAATTCTTTGATTTAGTGGTTTGGCTCTTTTGTATGCAAATCACAATTCAAATGCAGGTATCTAGGGCTTGTTCTTAAGGAGGCAAGTGAGCTCAAAGTTTGGTGTGATGAATGATCATGATGTTTAATTTAAATTAATTTATATATATTTTTGTATTCAATTATAATTCATCCACCATTAACTTCTAACATCTCTAAACTTGCTTTGCTTGTTTAATTCAAACTTTACCACTTCATTTTGGCTAGTATGACAAATAGACATTATACACCTTTAAAACAATTCCACATCATTGTATTTTACCATGTGTCATCCTATCACTTTTTTTCACTTTAAATTGTCTATGTTATAGAGGATTTTAGTAGTTGGGAGTTAGATGTGGCATTCAAATAGAGTTAACCCAAATTTTTGAAATTTGAAGACATCTACTAAATATAATTTTTGAATAGCTATGGTGGGAATATTTTATAAAGGTTGCGAGAGTCACATTTTGATGAAGGCCATGTAATGAATCAAAATTTTTAAAATGTGACATCTAATTTGTTTTTTGAAGACCAAATGCTAGTTAAGACATTCCAAACCCAAAGTTTAGAAGATCAAATTCCCAAAAGACTTTTCCAAACATTTTTCATGAATACTTTTGCCAAAGACCCAAAAATGATGACCAAACCTTGACCACTTTTCTTAACATGTAAATACCAAAGACTTAATACCAATCATTTTTTCTAAACACTTTTGCTGAATGCAAAATAAAATTATAATCCTGAAGAGAAATCTTATGATAAGCATAACTATTGAAGACATTCATACATGGTAGATAAAGTTGTGAAGACCCAAACTACAAACATAAGTTATAAATAATAACTCTAAACAAAACTTAAAAGAAAAACCTTTGAATATAACTTTCAAATAGAATTTTTGAAAAAACAATTCATGAAGGTTAATATAGGTGTGAAGGATCAAAAAATGTTGAGGATCAATTTCCAGTAAAAATTATAAAGACAAATTTATATGATTCTCAAGCCTTTATAAATCATGGATAGTTATAAAACCTATGTATTTTCAATAATTCCAAAGTTTATTAATAGGTTACTCCTAATAATCAAAATGTGTCAATTTAGTTTAACAAATAGATAGGTTGAGTGAAACACATAAAGCTCTTACTAAAGAATATTTCCAACATAGTCATAGACCTTTTAGGAATAGTGGCTCCCTATTCAAAAAATTAATAGGGGTGTGTTGATTAAAAAAATGGTGACTTATAGGGTAAATATTATTGAGTATTTAAGAATCCAAAACCTTTTGTTATCAATTTTAAATCAAAATTAAACCATTTCACAAAAGAATAATTGAATCAAAGACATAAAAGAGAGTCCTAAAAATAGTATACAATGTAGTTGCCTTGTCCATACCCTAGATCAATGTGTGAGAAAGTGATTTCATTTTAACCTTATTATGAGTATATTATTAAAGACTTGGGAACTATATATTTAATTTTGGTTTCTTTGAAAATATATTTGAAACTAGGGAACCTCAAGAATTACTTTGTTGCCAGCCATGCATCCATAGTCTTGATAGAGATACCTTCAGTTCCTATTCATTATTCCTCTTGTATTTTTTTCTATGCATGATACATTGATCTTATTTCATCATGTGAACCTTTGATCACCTTTAGAGTTTCTTTAGGTTTGATTGATCACTCTTTTTAGGATGCATTGGTCCTTATTGTGCTAATATTTTTTTATTTAATATGGTTGGAAGAAAGAGATAAGAAAACATAATGAGATGGTACATATAAAGGAATAAGTTTTACTAGATTTTCCATACTATCTACATAAGTGTCAATGGCTATTAACTCAAATAAGTATTAACATGATAACTACATTTGATCTAATGAAAATAAGAGATCTTTCTAAAATTTTATCTAGTAATGAGAGAAGATTTTATATACCTAATTGAAGTATTCAATGGTATCATGGGCATGATTAGTTTTATATTTCACACACGAATTTATAAAATCTTAAACATGAAGATTTAAAACCTAAAAACAAACCAATTTGTGTCCTTTATTTGATGTTCATTCCCATACTAGTTCTTCCTTTTGTGACCTTTCCCATAGATTAAACTTTTAGCTTTAATCATGGATAATAAATCCAATAGATTGGTTTATTAATTTAATATATTAGGATAATACAATTAGATTAAAATTAAACAAAAGACATATAATCTAAAAATTAGGGAACTAAACTAAGGAAAACAAGATGCTAAAAATAGTAAATGTTTACCTAGAAAGCATGAAAACTAATTATGAAAGTAGTAAATATATTATAACTTTATCTTTATCACAACACTTATTATTAGTCAAGGACATCTCCAAATGGTATATATATGAAGTAGTTCTTCAAAACTATTCATTGACTCGATATGTTAACTCATTAATTTGGAGGTCCCTCAAATGGAAAGTATTATTACCTAAGATCTTTGAAATTTGATAAAGTCTAATCCATAGTCAGGTAAAATTGTCATGTTGTACTTTATTTTCATGGTATTTATCCCATATAAGCACCAAGTTAGACTAAATTATTTGAAATTTTCTATTTTATCAATCCACCTTTTGACTATATCTTGATGTTTACTAAAACTTATTTAAGGCTTCAGTCCTTAAATCTTCCGTCTCTATTATGTCTAACAATCAACACACCACTTTTTCAATTGGTTCCATGTATTATTGCATAAATTGATATGTTATAAACTTAATCATGATTGGGTAAAATTCATATCCTCCATATACCAAAAATTAAGATAGACCTTGAGGGCCTACTTGAATCTTGCTAGATTATCCCATAGTGCATATTTCAGTAGGGTATTGTCACTCTCTTGGTTTATCTATTGTTGAATTTTTAATGAAATGAATTAGGTTTTTGCTATTGAGTTATCCAACCCATTTACTTGTAGGTAATTTTTTAAATATTACATGATAACAATTTTATTATCATAGGCCCATTTAGTGAATTCAACTTATTAGAATGCTGGTCCATTATCACAAACTAAACAAATGGGGGTACTAAGTCTAGTTTCGATGTTTTCTTCCATAAAAGTAATTAAATATTATTGTTATCTATCATGATCTATAGCTAATAATTCATTCCATCATGTGTAATAATATTTGGTAGTGAGTAAAATTTGTGGCTAGTAGAAGAATTGGGTTTTATGGCACTAATGAAATCCTAGTGCCATTGGGTGAATGGTCTTCCTTTAATGATAGGCCAAAATGGCATTGTTTCATGTACGTCTATTTTTTCCAAGACTTGGCATTCATGGAATGATATTACATGAAAATGTGTGTTCTTAAAGACTAGTGTCCAGTAATAACCCATTCTAAGGATTTTATGGGCTCTAGTGTTTCCATACAAATGATAACTGCCTATCTTCTAATTTACTTTTTATAGAGTTTTTTAAGATTCTTATGGTGATATGCACCTCAAGTAGATGAATTCATAATTTATTCTATATATAATCCCATGTTTTATCATGTAATGATCATATTTGAGCCTCAAGTCTCTCCTTTGTTCTCTATTGAGTTCCAAAGAACAAGTACCTAAGAGTAAATATTCAATAATATCAATATACTAATTTCCTAAATATACTTGGGTTTCAAAAATATCCTCAATTTTGATTCTTGGTTAAGGATTTTTCATGATAAAAATGATGTATTTACATCTTGGAAAATCTTGATAAGTTTTATTTCTATGTAAAACTCCTACAATTTTTCCATTCATTTCCCTTTGTATTATCCCAATTCATTTTAACCCAAAAGTGAGCTTGATAGTGGGGACTGACATAATAGAAATGGTGTTATTCCTAAATATGTAGTGTCAAATTTTATTTACCACTTTGACAAGGGAAAATATTTACTTATCTATCATGGAATACTTGAGCTCTACACTACCTAAACATAGCTTTCATTTTCCCGTATCACTTAGTTTTATCTGGGACTTCATAATAAGTCACTTTTCAAATTTGAAAATGAAGAGAAAATGCTTGGTAATAATCATATATTAATTAAAAATTAATAATTATGACTCTAAAAAATATATACGTTAGTTAATAATGTTGTATGATTTTCAATTGGAGTATGAAGGGAACATTTCACTATAGTAGTTCTTTCAATTTTCTCTTTGGCCTAACTGACTAGTTAATGAATTCACTACTTCCCTAATTTTCCAATATTAATCTCTTCTTTAAATCCAACATCAAGGTGAGTATATGGGGTGTAAAATTTTTAGTAGTTATAATTTGATTTTATAAACAGTAATAATGAAAAATTACCTACTTATCTAAACAGGTCTAAAATATTCTCTATTAAAATGCCAATAGAGTTGATTACAATACTCATATTTTAAAACCAATATTTAAGAGAATTTATAATATAAATGAATAAATTATTAAAAAAATATAAAATAATGTAGTGTGATTTATATCTTGAAACATATTATTTTTTATCATCTTAATCATATTCCTAAGCTTGGTCTCCATCCTAGTAATGTTCTCTTGATATATTTTGACCTTTTGTTATGAAGGAACATATTTTAAATTAGCTTAAAAAGTGATGACTGATAAATATTATAATTATTTTTGGGTCTTTTCATATTATTTAATTATATTATAAGTAACCATGGATTAATTTTATGTTTATAATCTTCTCAATTGTGTTTCATACCCTAGACAACTATCTTTGTTATCTCACTAGTTACTACTACTACTATAGATTGTGGGTTCCTCTTCAAATTTGGTTTGCTCCCTAGGTTTTCTCTTTGTATTTATTTTTAATGTGAATAAATATTATTCTATCTCACATAAAGTTATATTTTTCCCTCTATTTATATTTATACTTTAAATTATGTTCTTTTTTTTCATCATTTTTTAAACTATAATTTAACCTTAGGTTGATCAATTTTAATCATTTCTTGAATTTGATACTTGATAGGATATATATTTTATATCCAAAATTCCTATTATTTTGGTAGATTAATAACATAAATTATAGGTTTTATGACCAATTAAGATGATGTTATAGGAAGGGGAGTGACCAATGGTGTAGTGAAACTGATATCAATAAAAATGAATATAATGCATGATACATGTCTAGGGGATAAGATAATGATATCATGGAAAGAATATCTGACTAAATAAGTGATGAAAATTTACACTAGAGGGTTATGGTGTGTAGATATAATAAATTAAGCTTATTATTTCTAAATCCTTAATTATGAAATAATGTTATATAAATATATATATATATATATATATATATATATATATATATATATATAGTTTATTTGGATTAGACATGACACAAACAATGAACTAACCAAAACATGATAGTGACCCTTGAATTTTGAAATATGTTTAATGGGTCAACTATTGGTAGTGTATATTTAGGTAAAATATAATGATGATCAAAGTTTATTTTGTCCATGTATTGGGACTTGTCTATCTAAATTTAATTAAGTAGTTAAAGGAGGAGGGATAATTATTGTGCCACTGGATAATGAGACAACATGTGATTGAGTGGTAGGATTAACTTGACTCAAAAAATTTGTAAATAAAGTATAAACAGTTTGGGTGACTATATTATATGACACTTGCCTATTATATATCATAGTAAATTTCATAGTTTTATTTATATTAGAAATATTTAAGACTTTATTTTTATGTATTTAAGAAAGGGTCTCAAATTTTAGATCATTTAATGAGAGAATGGAAGGAGAAATATGAGTTTCTAATAATTTTTATAATTATTTTGATACTTTTTATAATATTTCAACTTGTGGATTATCATGAAATTTTAAAATATGTAAATAATAATACTAATCATATGATAGAGAAGGAGACTATGTTATCTTTCATGATGAGATCACCCTTTTAGAGGTTTATGGAGGAGAGAGTCCTTATAATGCCTTATTATAAAGACATGGATATGTAAATTGTAAATAATAATGAGATATATATGAATTTAGCCTCTTATGAATCTTATGTGAGTGTTTTTATCCTTGGAGGTGAAATAATCATCCCCAAATCATGTTATTTCAATGAAACTTCCTCATCAATATATGTATATATATATATATATATATATATATATATATATATACAATCATGGGGATGAGTATGGTGGTTAAACACCACTATCACTTTCCCTCTTAATGACCATAGATATTATTTCACAATACCATTTATATCCCATTTATACTATTATGTTCATCAAGGTTGATATAAGACCAATGTGTTGTCGATGTTTACAATGTTGAACATAATATGAAATTTATCCATCCTATTCTAAATGGCATTGGAGGCCATGTATTTTTTTTCCTTCACACATGACACCAATCCCATGAATAATTTTATATGTTATCTCCTACTATATAATGTTTTTAGACACATATTTGGGAAACTTTAGATGAGATATGAGAATTATTTTAATTCAAATGACTATGTAATATGGATAATACAAATAATTTCCCATACTTACAATTGATTTTATTATTTCCTATGGGAGTTTAGGAATTATTATTTAATTTATATCTCAATGCACTATAGGATATGCATATATATCTTTGATAACATGAAATGAAATCAAGTCTTAGATGTAGGATTCCATCGATGAATTTGATGAAACCTTACTGTTTTATAGGTATCATCAATTGGGTAAGACATCACGTAATTATTTTTCCTTTTTTTACTCTCATAACTTATTCAATCAAATTAGAATAAATAATCTCTCTTATGGAAGGGACCCTTTTTTTTATCATTGATAATCATATAAAGTAGAGAAACTGAGATCTTGTTTACATGAATGATATCTATGGATCAATGTAGTGTATTAATTAGTTCCATTATAATTTGAAAACTAGGTTAGAATAACCTAATGGAGTTTTTACCTACATCCTCAAAAGTAACATAATGGCTCTGGTCTTTAGACCAATTTCTAAGAATATCCCTCAATCATGGATATTAATCAAAATTGATAAAACTATTTGATTGTATAATATTATCAGTTGGGTAATTAATAATATCATTAGATGTCCAAACCCACAATAAATTTTATTTGATTTAGTTTATTCAAGGACATAACCATGTAATTTTAATATGTATTCATAGACAATAGATTTTAGAAAATATCTACACTAGGGAATAGATTGGGCTTGGATTTTTCTTGATGAAGACCCATACTTTGCAAAGAAAAAATAGATGAATAAAACATGGTCACTAAACAAGGGTTTTCTTCATATTTTATTGGCCTTAATTTTTATACCTCATTATAAATATCACTTTAGTGTTTTAAACCCAAGCCCAATGCATCTTGAACAAAAGGTGAATATATGAATATTTGAGGTGTGCATAAGAAAAGAGACATTTATCCATTATTATGTTATTCAAGGTTTTATTATGCAATCACTCTATAATTTATTCATTGAAAACAATCTTGATTTAAAATAGTTTTTCACTCTTTGAAATTAATATTGTCTAGATAATGGTCTCTTTTGAACATATGTTTGATCCATAAATTTACTTTTTGTTCAGTTATTGGTTTAAATTCTTAAGTCACATCCTTAATTTATTTGTTTAAAACATAGCCTTTTCAACTAAATTAGATTTTTTTTCACATTTAATTTTTCTTTTGGATCTTATTTTAGGTTTTAAAAAATGAAAAAAATGAGTTATCCATGTGTATTCATCATGAAATTTGTATGAGTTATAAAGAATCTTGAGTTATCTTTAATATTTCATATGGATTGTTGGATATTATTACCATGCTTATTTAGATCATAAGTATTATATGGTGGAAATGTTTCAATCTATAATTGGATTTAATTCATAGAGTTCTAAAATATATTAGTGTTACTTCTTAGTTATTTCCCACCCAGATTTATTTTAAATAGAAACATATTGCACCTTATTTTTTCTTTGGGATTACACAACTATCAATTCCCTTTGGATATATTTTAAATTATATGAAATGTGTGATGAAGGTGAATGTGACACATATTCATTTATATTACTTCACATCTACATAAATTTTTAAACTATTTATATTTTATTTGAATGTGTGGTAGATATGTGGTTGTGATATGATGTAGCTGTGATGTGTAACATCCTTAAATTATCTGAGTCATACAACTCTTGAATTATAATGAATAAATTTTAAATGTTCTGAGTTCTTGAAAATTTATGAGGCATTAAAATAATGACACATGAGTATCATTTATCCATCTTAGCTATTTTTTTTATGGTACTATGTGAACACTATAAGGTCCACACTGAACAAAATCATGACATGTGATACTATGTAAATATCTAAAATTGACATGATACTTGAACTTTTTACACTAATTTGTGATACTTGTAATCTTATAAAAATATACACACCAAGTAGATATATAAGTCAGGCATAAAAATAATTAATTTAAAACAAAGATAATAAATATTAGTATTGATAAATAGTTTTTAAATAGTAATATATTAAATAATAATTTAGAAAATTATGTTTAGTTATTTGAAATCAGGTTAAAAATAAAATGCTTAACCATATTATTGATGTGGGTCCTATGCAAACCCACATATTTAATGAGGTAACTTACAACATTTTAGTATCTTAATACAATTAAACTCCACTCTAGGTCATGAGTTACAAATATGGCTTAAACAACCTAGTGGTGGAATAGTAGGCTAACCATGTAGGTGATTAGATGGGTGTACTTGTAGTGATATGAATCCTAGTAAAGAAATTAAAACCTAGATGGGTTGGATGGATGGGAATTATTATAAAGTGTATATATTTGAATCAAATAAAATTAAAATATTGGGAAGGGGAGAGAAAACCATAAGGATTTATGGTCTCAATAAATTACTTCCTGGGTTGGTTTCTTTCTTGACAAGTGTTTCTAGAACTAATGATTGTTCCTAGTAGATATTGCAACCTCATACACAAACACAACTAGATAGTATGGTAATAAATGGTATAGTAAAATTAAGGTTATAAGGTAAAGGTTTCTCATTTTAGAGTAGCTTTTGTGCACCCTTATGGAGGATATTTTAGCTTAGACTAGAAAGGTATCTAGGGAAACTATGCCTCACATTGAGAAGTCTATATCAAAGAAAAAAACTCTTGTATACTTAGAAAATTAATAAAATTGATTAATTTATTGAAATAAATAACACTTTATAGCTATTTAATAGCTTTTGCACATCTAAAATTAGTAGACATCAATGATAACAAAAATAATCCTCCATATCTATTGCACACTTTGAATTACCAAATTAAAAAAAACCAAAGGAAATAAACATTTAATTACATAGAAATGGAGGGAAAAGACATTCACACAATTGCATGAGAATAAAAAATGATTTATTACTATATTGTCAAATTTTTGAACCTTTTAAATGAGGATTTACTTGTATAAATGTACTTGGTGATGGGTCACCTCATATTCTAATTTCATGTGAAACTCAATGTTACATATAATAATTAAAACCATAGTTCTAATTTTAATGACAAACTACATTTACAATTACAATAATTAAAATTGTTTAAAAAATAAGTTTGCCTTCATGATGCCATGTAATATGTGCATGGTACATATTGCTCAGGCTAACTTTTACATGCATATGCCAAGTATGAGTAACCTATAATTATATTAAATAATATTACATAAAAAAATTATTTTTTTATAAGGATTCTTTACACTTCATAATTTCATGGATGTACTTGATGTTAGTGGAGGCACTGAAGTTATCAGTGGTGTTAATTTTGTCAATAGATTTGAGATGGTAGTTATATCCTTAGATTTCTTACTAGCCCTTAATTCCTAATAATATCTAAAATTGACATCATGTTAATATGTTATGATGTCCAAATTATAAATGGGGGGCCTATGTAACCTTCTTATTTTATCCATTAGGTGTGCATGCTCAGCTTCAGTGCTCCATAAGTTCATCTTAAAGATATCCACTTCTATGACCTTTCTTGAAATATCAAATTCAACCTTAGTCTCCTCTAATGCTAATCCTTGAATATTATGTTTGAAGTTGCTTCAAGATTGTTTGAGAAGCTTATCAAAACTGGCTCTAATTATTAGTTTACCTATAAATTACCCTACCTATGAAATCTTCAATTCCTCTAAAATTTTAAACATAAGGTTCTCATCCTTTATACATTTACGCATTCTTGCTTCTTCAGATGCTACCCATTCCATCACTTCTTGGGTTTGAATGAAAACAAGATTGAGGGTATTTGATGCATCCAGTGATGTCATTAAATTCAAATGCTTTTATAATAAGTAATTTTAATTTTTTCTCATCTTCCTTTAAATAATTAAAAAAAAAAAAATCTTCAATGAGCTAAGGGTCTAGTTTAGCCCTCATTAAAGTAGTGTCATCCAAAATTTTGTATAACCTCAAAGTGGCACTTTGTACATATATTCTAATCTACACATGAACATGAATGGTTTTTTTTGTTCCCTAACCTTTTCTAATTCTTTCTCAAACTCTCTTCTTGTTTGTTATGTCCCTTTATGAATCTTGATTAAGGCATATTTTTATGTTCCAAAATAGGATATGAAATCCTCATTATGAGTAAACTATCCTAGTATCTCATTCTTTCTATTTAAAAGAGAGAAAACATCTTGTATTTATTATGTAATCATCCCCCCTCTAACATCATCTTTAATATTTCTCTTCTTCACTCTCTGGATACTCACTGTAGATTTATAAAAAATTGACCTTACTATGGGAAGATTAATAATTATGAGGTTTCACCTTTGAGAGGCTTGAAATTTTAATTTTTTTTCCCAATATGGATTACTAATTAAGTTTAATCATTTGGTTAAGTGCCTTGGGATATAGTCTCAACCAAAAAGTCCCCTAAAGACTATTTCAAGGCCTATGTATGTAATGAGTCTAGAAGAGAAGGACAAATAATAGTGGACCAATCAACCCCCACTATATTGGGGAAAAGGGTGTAATGTATATACTTTTCTTCTTCTTCTAAACATTCTTTGATGATGCTATGATGGTAGTATGGGAAGAAATAAAATAAATATTTAGTAATCCAAATTGGGTGGATGACACATGTAGCTATGAAATTGTCAAGGCTCCTCTAACTTTACTAGATGACAATTTTTTAGTATTAGGGGAAATTGAGGTAACATTGGAGGTAACCACACTAGAAGTGAGAAAAAATGTGTTAATAATACAACTAGAATTTTTGAAACTATTATAAATGTGGAGACAATAGGGTTATATGAAAAATATTTCAATTTCAGAATAACCAAGTATGGTTAGACACCAGGATTAGAAGAAAAAAATTATACTTTGGGAATAACCAAGGAAAGTAACACACCAAGAATGAGATACAGAAGATAAAAATCAAAAATAGACATAAGGGAGATAAATGATACAATTGGTGTTGTATAAATAAAAGGAATTATAAATATAGTTGGGATTACACCGTCACCTAATTGGTATACATCAAGTGGTGACTTTTCTTTAGTTTCTTAGAGTCTTAAGAATTTGGATCTCTACAACTCTTACTCTTCATTAGTGAATTCACCTCCTATATATTGTTTATCCAACCCTATGGATCCTTCTATGGATGATTCTTTAATAGTTGGGCTCAGAGGGGATACCTAGGCTCTTGGTTTTCTCATATAGAAAATAGTCACCTTATCTATTGTGGGGGAAACAACCTGAGTGGGGGAAGCTGAGAATTCCAAGTTTGTAATCATTGGAGGTAAATTATTAGTAATATGAGTATGATATTATAATTTTGAAGAGTTGATATAAATTGGCTCATATTTATCTCTCCCAAGGGAAGTTGTAATGTTAAGAGTTTTAGTTACCTAAGGATCTTATTTTACAGTCTTCATTGCCATGGGTGATGTCTGAGAAGGTTACCCCTATTATAATGATGTTTTTGGGGACCTATTTATCTATAAATATATGGAATCCCATCAACCTATTAGTTTAATCCTAACATGTGTATTTTTAATCAAAATTGAGGGATCTTCTTAGATGATTTTCAAAATTTCTTCACCTACTCTAGCCATATGTTCCCTCTCCAAGACTTGGGCATCACTCTTGGTATTTGTAAAAAGTAACTCATGGTTATAAGGATAATATTAGCATGAAATATCTAAGCCTTAAATATTCTTTTGAATTAGACCATGAGGTCCCAATCTCTATGTGGCAGGGTGGCTAATGAGTAGTATTATCTAAACCGGTTAACATCTCAAAAGTGTTTGTGATTGACATAACACATCCTACCAATAATTATATGGGAGCCATGGAATTCATTATTTTTTTAATTCTTCAAATCCTCTTCAATTCCCCATCATAATTTGTACATTATCTCCTACTCAATTAATTTTTTTGGTACATGCTTATAGTGATATAAGGGGTAATTTTATGGCCAACAACCATGATCATGATGTAGTGAGTGCTTAATGCGTAGTCCCCTTTAGGAATCAATATGTCTAATATGTTAATGTATAATATGGGTAGTGATGACTCATGACTATCCCTCAAAACATGAGGATATACATATTTTGTAATTCAAATTATGTTTCTTGTATAGGCATATATATGCATGAAAGAGTAAGAGTCACATATATGATTCTTGATGAAACATAAATATGGGATACAAAGTGACCTAATTTTCATTTATATTGTGCCCATTTAAATATCCAATAGGTATGACATCATATAAAAATTTCCCTTTGTAGGCCTCTTATCTTTGTACATAACTTGATCTTACAACTTATCATTAATTACCTCTCCTTTGGCAAATGTATCTCTAAGTTAATTAATAAATCTAGAAATGAAACCTATTAGTGGTAAAGGAATTAAATTCTAGGGTAGCCATATAACTGATTCAGGAGGGCCATACCAACATGGACTCCCATCTATAGCTTGGTTATAGGTACTACTTCTTCCTCTTAAAGATGATAGTCTCTCTATGAATGATCCATTTTCTTAATGTTATATCAGTTTAATTGTTCTTTTTCCATGTTATCATTATATGAAAATCAAATGTTTCATCGATGATAATAAATACATAATTTGTAGTCGTTAGAGTCTTTAATTGAAAATTTATTTGATAATAGTGACCACCTCTTCATATCTTTACACTCTTATCCTTATCAAACTACTTTTTAGGATCATTTTCTCAACTAGGTATATTAAATAAATATTAGGTCATATTAATTTGATATTATTCTATGTTACCTCTATTATATATTCAATGCAATTTCTCACACCTCTCTGATGATCTACAAGACCTTCCTCCTACTCCTTAATGTGCTCTTTCATTCACTTACACTCTCTTAACAAACATATTAGTTAGATATATACACATTCAAACTATTATTAAAATTTAAATAGGTCATATAAAATATTCCATACATTATTCAAACATTGAAATATTTAGGTCACAACATATACGACCAAAACCTCTTTTAGCCCTTAAGGAGACCTAATTCAATTAGGCCTTCATTAACACATGTTACCCATTGATCTCCTTGGAACACTTTAAAACATCAAAAATAGTAATAAAACTTTATATGCAACTAAAATACACATATAATAATATAATATTATTTCCATGACACTTTTGGCTCAAACCACCACTTGAAGCACACCATTAGTAGTGTTCACAATTAGGCCTATACATACTCATAAAGTTTGTCTTAAACTACTTAATATAAAACACCAATTAAATAGAAAAAACATGGAAATTAATAATATATTCATAAAAATCATGAATTTTGGGTCATTAAAAAATTCATTAGATAATTTAACTTATGGTATATATGCTCAAACTATTCTTTGCAAAATGCTCACTCTGAACTACTAAGTAGCCCCAAAACATAGTCATAGAAACTTGAACTTATGACACCTAAACTAACACACTAAAGGAATTAAAATTCATCATCATGATATTAAAACATCCATATATTAAACTAAGACAAAAATATCATAATATTATATGATAATTATTGGTCTTGTTGACCAATTTGTTGACCTTCTCTATCATAGATCTTACTCATCCAGTCAAGACATTTTGGCTTCAACATTTTCACTAGTTTCACTAAATACCAAAACTTATATAAAGAATATATAGGACAAAAAATTCCAAAATATAAACACCATTTACATTATATGATTCAAATTATGGCATAGAGTCTCAAACTCATCACTACAACTTGCTTACCTAGAACTGCTAGTTACCTTTAAGCATAGTCATGGTGACAATGACTTTGAATCACCTATATGACATTTATAGAGACTCTTGATGCATGTGTATGATAATATTTTATCATGATAACATTATTATATATAAATATAACATTTTAAAATGGAAATAATTGTCTTTTATACCAATATCATGACCTCACAATACATAAATCTAACTGAGCTAGACAAGTCAACTTGTGAGCAACTTTTTGATATATACAATGATCTCCAAAACTTATATCCAATATGAACATGTATTAAAATATTTAAAAATATATCCATGAAAATTTATTCATCCATATTCCATGATAACACATCCCTAATCATATTCTCACTTCTGCTTGGGTTTCTCATTGTTTGCACCATTAGGCCTATTAGCGATAGGTTGACTTGGATGACTGGTTTAACAAACCTGAGGGCTATAAAATATCCATAAAGCACCATAGAGATCAAATAAAAGTATCAAAGTTTATCCTCCATATATTTATAAACTTTTACTTGGTCAAATCTTATTGTAACAATAAATCTCTGTGAAATAAAGCCTTTCCTATAGGGTCCACTTACTCAAAGGACTCAATCACACCTGTAAATGCCTAAAAAAGTTGAATAAAACTTAAAATCACTAAAATATCCATATAAATACATTTTTATCATTTAAAAAAAATGATTTCATATTTGGTCACTATTAGGGTTCTAGAGAGGGTTAACATTATTTTTGGTATTAATGAATATATAAATGACTACCCCTCATTTCCAAAACTAATACCTAGAGATATTAGCTAGGAACCTTCCCCATCTCTCCTTAATATATCAAGTTAACATGTATAGGTTAATATTTTCACTTTTATTTCATCCTTTTAGGAGGTGTTTTAATTCTTCTCATCTAAGTGGCACAATGGAAACACCTCTAGGCTTGTCTTAAAATTGAGGTGAATCTCTAGAGATGGCTAGATCCCTTGATGTACCACTTAGACTTACTACTACTACTAAATTTGTGGGGGGGGGGGGGGTGAAAATGGAGAGAGATAAATGAAATAAAATATAAACTAATAAGGTTATACACCAAATTAATTTTATGACTTCCAACCAATTGAATTATACACTTGAGACCAAGAAAACTAACCAAAACATACACATTTACAATCCAAGTCTTCTTGCATTATTATTAAATTATGAGGTTATGAATAATTAATTATGATAGGATGAATATACAAAAGTCATTGCATGAAACTTATTAAAATACAAACTCACTTAAACATGGACATCTCCTAGATCACTTCACATGCCCTACAAAAAGAGGCTCCAAATAGGTAAAAGAATGTGAAAACTTGCTAAGGAATCTATAGTATTCACTAAGTAAAAATAAAATTAAAGTAAAACACACTAATTATAGTCATTGAAGAGGTAAAAATTAGTCATTTTATTGATTAAAATGCATAAAAATTATAATGGCTTTGCCATACTCAAGTGGAGCATCCAATACAAAGCCAAAAGGATAATTCTTATTGAACATGAGAGAAAGAGAGAAGAAGAGAAGTCCAAAGGTCATAATGGGAATTATTAAATATTATAAAGTGATTTAATTGTGAATTTTAGAGAGAGATTTGGTGAGAAATTCAAGGTAAGGATGTCAAAGTGTCAATACAAGTCATCAAACTCTTGAAAAGTGGCCTAAAATTTTGTTTCTTACATAAAAAACTACCTTCATGATTAGGCCTATTTGAGTGACTTGTAACTAATAGAGTTGTTGTTCCCAAAACCAGTCACTTGTTTTGTAGACAACATGTCGACCATTTTGGTCGTCTAGGCTAAACATGGTCTCCTTTCTCAAAACTATTCTGAGTAGTCAAGTTATTCAATTGCACAAGCCTTTTCGGCTAAGGAAATTATAGGTTCAAAAGGTGTATTTTCGCAAAAATAAATTACAAAACACTTGAAGGCATTTCCAAAAATTGATAAGGATGGTTCAACACCAAGGTTTAATTATATATGGTTAAATGGAGGGGTTCAATGATTTGAAATGAATGCCACTGAACCATTGAACCGTTGAACCATTGAACTCTAATTCAAAATAGTTTAAAGGTTTAAAAAGGTTCAAAAAGTTGGTTCAATGATATAAATTGAATTCATAATAAGACTGAGCAAACATGAATCTTTGCAAAACATAAAATATTGAGTTGCTGAATTGTTGAACCATTGAGCCATTGAACCAGTTAACTTTAAAAAGATGATTCAAGGTTCAGAATGGTTCAAGCGACCGGTGACATCCCCATGGATGTAAAATTTAGGATAATGGAATAAACATTGATTTTCAAATAACATAGACCTGAGGACAAACTCAATGATCCATTGAGAAAGGAGTTGAAGAAGCCAGCAAAAGGCGAGAAGATAGCCCTGAGAGCTCAGATCACCAAGAAGAGACAAAATATAGCAAGGAAAGAGGGAATCGAACATAGAATCTAGAAGCATTAGTGGAAGAGTTATTCTAGTGGGTGGAATAGTCCACCAAGTAGATATCAAAGAGCACAAGCATTCAATGGCATGGCCTATTTTTCTTCATTTGAGTAAAAATGAGTGGATAGTTGTGTAAGTATCATAAAGAGGAGCAGCCTTACCTTTCAGAGGATCAGGCAACCCATGCTTTGGAGAAGACATTTGATATGAGTTAAATGCCAAAGTCAGGACAGGTAACCTGATCCAGCATGGCCCCAACATAGAACTTTCTCTTTCCAATGCCTTCAATGTAGCATGGGCCATTTTGTGAAAACAAGTGCCAAAGTCTTTCTTTGGATGCTATATATTGTAATATCTCATTTTGGATAAGAGAGATATCTCAATTATTAGAAGCAAAACTCTGCCCAAATTGAAAGACATTTTTTAAACTTTGAGCTCAAATTGTTAATCATTATTTATCAGGTGAATGAGATAGCAAGTGACCTTTCAAACTTTGTGTTGAAATAACTTGTGTTATGTAGGAAATTGTTCTTATGTATTTTTCCTAAATACAGTCTTATCCATTTGATCAAATAAGTAGAGTAAGTGAAAATAATCTAGAAGATATCTTGAAGTTGATTGTGGAGACTTTGTGCTACCATAATTGTCTTTAGCTTGTGTGTTTTGCATTTTATCACAAAGGATAATGGAAAGGATTTGCACTACTTTTATCCTTGGTGATCATATACTCTATTGTAGTTTTTGGAGGAGACTTTGGGCTGCACTTCATTCTACTATGATATTAGTCCTAAATTAGGAAGAGAAGCAATGAAAGACTTTGTGCTTTCATGGGTCTCTTGTGGATCCAGTTATTACCCATGAAGTTTTCTTACTGTTTTATGAACATCATTTCTGAAAAAAGAGAAATGGATTTAGTTATTACATAGGAGGTTTCATTTACTTTGTGAACATCATTTCTGAAAAAAGAGAAATGGATGGTATGATCTCACCCCAGTTAATATTTACTATAGGTTTAGTTTATTATAGTTTATAGGGATCCTCCCCTTGCTGAAAGGAGAGATTTATCTCATTAGACTGTGGTTGATATACCCATTTTTCCTTTAGTTATTTGATGACAAAATATTCACCCAATAGTTTTTTGGTGACTCCATTGGGGATACGAACATGCACTTTGAAGCCTTACGATTCAAATTGAAGTATTTCTAGTCCTTTTTCATTTTACACTCTGGTAGATTTACTGTACATGTGAAGCCAAAGAGCTCAAGGTATTGTTGATCCTGTATTTGAGTTGGTGCAATGAAATAATTTTGAAATTTTTTCTCCACCATCTCGCCTTTAGCATATCAGGAGTTTTCCTCCTACCAACATAAAATCTCCAATACTAGATGAAGCTTCTAGTTTTAATGCCAGTAAATTTTTTTTCATACCCCATAAAGGTTTGTTATTCCTCCATTTAATCATCATTTAATGGTATTCCAAGGTCCTTTGGGTAACACTTGTGGCACTCTCAATCTGACCCCACCTTTACATGAACTACCTCATAGTTCAAGAATAAAATTTCCCAAATTCTATGGTGATGGGAAGGTTCATCCAGATGAGCATATTACTACTTTATATATAGCATGTGGTGTGATAGGCATGGATATGAATACATAATGGTGAGACTATTTGTAGAAAATTTGCAAGGCACTATCATGGATTGGTTTTATCACCTTCAACCTCAAACTATAATTGACTGGAACACTCTCAAAGCCAAGTTTGAGTCTAGCTTCAAACCCACTAAAAATGCACATGCCTCATTAGCTCAGTTTATGAAAATGAAGAAGGAACCTCATGAGCCTATGTGAGACTTCATTGCTAAATTCAATAATCTAAGAAAAAAATTCTTACAATTGCTCAGCCAACACCAGAGAATCTTAAGTGCTTTTTCATCAATTCTCAACTTCCTAAAGTAAGTTTTCTATTGAGATGGATTGGACCTATAGATATTTATATATCTTAGATTTTAGCTACTGAGGTTGAAGATGATCTTATCCTGGTAGGTAATATTAGAAAAGATTCTAATAAAAATAAATTTTCCTTACCTGTTGAAAGTTCTTCTATGACTACCACAGATCCTATGGTACACAAGTTATCAAATGAGTTGTTAGCTATGAAAAGGAAAATGGTCTAATGAATGTCTGATACTCCTTATTAGGATATATCAAGGAATACATTCCCTAACCATTCATATCAAAGCAATGTTGCCATGAACCAAGGGCAACGCAATCGCCTTCCTCCTGCATAGGGGAAACTTGCCATTGAAGCAGCACTGACTAACTCAACAGTTGGTTATCATGAATTTAAACATGATTTCTCTTTCCAACCTAAGGTAGACCAAGAATATGATGCTAATCTCTTTTCATAAGGATAAGAAGAATTAGCTAGTGACTCCAACATTAGCTTTTTAAATTACTAAGATGAAGCTAAAAGAAAGGGAGAAGTGTTTGATGGATCATACGCTATTTTTAGTAGGTCCCAGAACTAGTAAACTCAACCAACTAATAAGGGAAAAGTAGGAGAAGAACCTTAGCCAATAATTTCAATTTCTAAATGGGGGACTTCACTGCCTTTCCAATTAAAGGACCTAGTGATCAGTAAGAAAGTAAGTACCTCAAACCATCTTGTACCTTCTAATTTTATTTCTTAGACTAGTGCCACACCCAATAAAGATCAAGATGATGTAATCCCTTTTTCTATTTCTAGTTCATTTAAATTATTTTATATAATTGATCATGCTAAAAAGACCAAGATTCAAATGACTGAAGTTGAGTACTTACGAGCCAATCCTGAATAGTTTGATAGGTTGGTTGAATACATAAAATATAAAACCATCCCTACGAGAAAAGACTTTCCAAAGGTGACTCATGATTCCTCAAAGAACAAATCCACCAAAAATAATCTTGTCGCTACTCCTATTATTGCCCCCAAAAAATAAAACCTTCCTATATTTCTCTATTAATAAATGGTCATGAGTTGAGCAACTGTATAATAGACTCTAGAGCTTCTGATAATGTTATGCCTGACAAGGTAGTAGATTTTCTTGGTCTTACCTTAACTAAGACTTTTTGGAGATGCTTCTCCATAGAAAACAAGCAAGTACCACTCTTGAGTCAAATCAAAGATGCCTAATTTGCATTTGTGGCTTTTTCGGATAAAAGGAATAAAATGATAGTCTTGGTGGCCAATGTTCCAGCTTCCTATGGCATTTTGCTCATATGATATTTTTACAAAGACGTAGGTGGAGAGTTGAATATGGATTTATATAAAGAAAGAATACCTATTAAAATCATCATGAAAAAAAAATTTCCTAAGAAAGAATCAAAATATATTATCACCCAAACATTAGATCCTAAAGCTCAAATTTTATTTAAATCATCAGGAATGGGTAACTATTTCCTGACCACTGAAGATGTTTTTAGCTCATCAGATGAAGGTTCATTAGGTGACAAATAAGAAAATTTAGATAGAAAATTAGAATAATTATTAAGGCAAAGTTTAGGAAAAGAATAATCTTCCCTCACTAATGAAGAGAAATCTTTGAGAAGATCAAATTCTAATAATGTTTGGATTTTAGAATTTGATGGCAGTTGCTCTTCTACCAGTTCTAGAGCTAGAATTGTTTTGATATCTCCTCAAGGAGAAATTTTTTCTTATTCATATAATTTATAGTTCATCAATACCAATAACACCACCGAGTATGAATCTTTATTACTTGGATTGAAAGCTGCTCATGCTAATGGTATTAAGATTCTTCATGCTCGGGGAGATGTTGAACTGGTGGTTTGTCAAGTAAAGAATCTATACCAAACCAAAAACGAAAGATTACAACATTATCACAATATTGTATGGGATTACATTGAAATTTTTGATGCTTTCAATATTTATGATATGCTGAGAGAATTCAATGATCATGCAGATTCATTGGTTGTCTTTACAACCCTCATGGTTCCCCATAAGGATTTCAAAGGGAACAAGTACACTATTGAGCTAGTCTTTCAACCAAGTGTACCTAATAATGCCAATCATTGGTAGGTGTTTAATGATGAAAATCAAATCATTGATTTTCTGAAAAAGGTGGATAGTTTTGAGGATATTTATTTTGGAGGTAGCAAATCTCTACCATGGGAATCAGTTCCCAAAATAGATTCAAAAATTGGTGAAGAGTTTCTTCAACTCAAGGGGAATAAAATTCTAAAAGGTTTGGTTTCTCTTGAAAAGTTATTTGATAAACATGATAGGTATGTCAAGTAGCAACAAATGGATTAAAGTTCCTCCAAGGATTTTTGATCAAATAAATTTGAGCATGAATGAAAATCCCAAAATGCTCAACATTGGGAATTACTGCACTTCTGATGAAAAGCTCAAATTTGTTGCTCTTCTTCACCATTACATTGATATTTTGTCATATTATTATGATGATTTGAAATCTCTCAAGCCTAAATAAATTTGGCATGAAATTCCTATTAATGTTGGGTCATTGCCTCACAAGAAGAAGCAAAGGCAATACAACCCCAAAATATTTGATACTATCCTTTTCGAGATCTAGAAGATGATGAATGCAAGAATTATTTTTCCAATTCGTCATTCCACCTAAATTATTAACATAGTTCTGGTGAGAAAAAATAATGGATAAATTCATATCTATGTTGATTTTAGAAACTTAAATCAATCTTCTCTAAAGGATAACTACCCCTTACCCATCATGGATCAAGTGTTGCAAAGAGTGACTGGTTTAGAAATGTTATCAATATTAGATGGTTTTTTTGGGTGTAATCAAGTCGAAGTCAATGAAGTAGACCAACATAAAAGTGCTTTCACTACACCATGGGGCACTTTTACATATCATAGAATGCCTTTTGGTCTCATCAATGTTGGCACCACCTTCGAGAGAGTAATGGATCTTGCCTTCAGAGATGAAATAGGAAAGTTTATTGTGGTATATCTTGAGGACTTGACCATTTTTTCCAAACATCATCCTAATCATGTGAATCATTTACAACAAGTGCCGGAACACTGTCAACAAAATGTTATTTCTCTTAATCCAAAGAAATTAGTTTTTGGGGTTACAAAAGGTAAACTTCTCATTCATACTGTATCCTGAGAAGGCATAAAAATTGACTCAAAAAGAGTCAAATCTAAGCAAAATCTTCCTCTTTTTTCTATTAAAATTGTATTTCACTCTTTCTTTACAAAGGTGAATTTTCTATGAAGATTCATTACAAAATTCACAGAAAAGACTCAACACATTGTTGACATGATGAAGGGTAAAGCTACCTTTTGTTGGACTGCAAAAGGCAAGTCAGCATTTGAAGATGTCAAGAAAGAAATTTCCCATGCCCTAATCTTGGTTTGTTTGAATTATACCAAAGACTTCGTAGTATATAGCTACACTTTTGAACATATGCTTTTAGCCATTTTGGTCCAAAAAAGCAAATAAGGTGAGGAATATCCCATATCATTTATGAGTTATCCTCTCAAATCTCATGAATGGAAATATTCAAACATGGAGAAGCATGCTTATGCCATGGTTAAGGCAGTAAATCATTTAAGATTCTATATCTTGAATTCACATACTATTGTTCTAGTGCCTGATACAATAGTGAAGTACATTCTAACTTAACAGGAGTTTAGTACTAAAAGGGGCAATTGGATTGCTAAAATTTAGGAGTTCTATCTTGATATTAAGCCTAAAAAGCTTATGTAGGGAAAAGGTCTATGCCAACCAATTACTGATAACATATCAAAGGAAATAGAACATGAAGAATTAGAGGTTGGAAACGTGCCTAGAGTTCTCTTCATCACTACTACTAATGATTGGTATTCCAATATCACTCATTTTCTTACCTATGGTGAATTTCCCACCCATTTGTCCTACAAAGAAAAAAATAATGTTATGTTGAAGGTTGCTAACTATGTTTTGTGGGACAATGGTTTTTACAAAAGAAGTCTTGATGGGGTATTTATTCGTTGAGTCGATAGGGTGCAACAAAGTAAACTTTTGGAGTCCTTCCATAATTTAGCTTGTAGAGGATATTTTTCTACACCAGTAATGGCTCACAAGATTCTATGAGCTAGATACTATTGGCCTACACTATTTCAAGATGTGTACGTTTGGGTATGTAGATGTGAGTTGTGTCAATAGTTTGTTGGAAAACCTAAATTGACTATATTACCTCTCAAACTAGTGGTAATTAAAGAACCTTTTCAAAAATGGGGTATTGAATTCATTGGCAAGGTGAACCCATCCTCAAGTGCTAGACATGACTATGTTCTCACCATGGTGATGATTTTACCAAGTGGGTGGAAGCCATTCCAACTAAGCATGATACTTCAGAAGTGATATGCAATTTCCTTAAAGAAAATATTATTACCTGATTTGGTGTCCCAACTAAGATTGTAATAGATAATTCTACTTATTTATCTTCTCATGAGGTTACTAAGTTTTGCTAGAATTATGGGATTATTCTTTTCCACTCCTCTAACTATTATCTAAAAGGAAATAGTCAAGTAGAATCAAGTAAGAAGAATCTGGTTACTATTATTAGGAAAATGGTAGATGATAATCAGAGAACTTATCATAAAGCATTATTCGATGCTTTATGGATAGATAGGATTACACCCAAGAGGGCAATAGGTATGTCACCATTTCAGCTTCTGTATGGTTTAAATGCAGAGATACCAATCACCCTAGAACTACTAGCACTGAAGTTGGCAAAGGCAGTCAAAGATCAAACATTAAAAAATTCTATTGATAAAAGGATCATGTGCCTAACCAAAATAGATGAGAAATGAACTATGGTAGTGGATCGTATCATTGCACATCAAAATCAAGTAAATAAAATCTTTGACAAGAGAGAAATGATTCATGATTTTCAAATTAGAGATCAAGTCTTGTTATGGGACAAGAGGAGAGAACCAAAAGGAATGCATGGAAATTTTGATTCTTTGTGGAGAGATCCATTTATCATTCATCAGATATGTGGTGAAAGTAGCTTATTTATATAATATCAATATATAACACCATTTTTATTTCTTCATAGTGGGCAACATCTAAATCACTTCAATCTTTGTAGTATCATATAAGTCCAATTGTACATTTGTATAGTATTTGTTTATTTTATGTTATTCATTTGGTTTTTTTTTCTTTCTCTTTTTGGGTGGCTTGGCTCCATGGCCCAATGGCATGGATGAAGGCACTTAGAGTCTGGATTCTACTCCCTTCGATTGTTTCAAAATATAATTGATGGAAGTTCCCCAACTAGATCCAGTTGTTGTTCTCAAAACTAGTCACTTGTTTTTGTGGACAACCTATTGACCATTTTGGTCTTACAGGCCAAAAATGGTCTCCTTCTTTCTAAAAAATGTTCTAAGCAGTCAAGTTATTCAATTGCACAAGCCTTTTTGGCTAATGAAATCATAGTTTCAAAAGGTGGATTCTCACAAGAATAAATTACAAAACACTTGAAGGCATTTCCTAAAATTGATAAGGATCGTTCAATGTCGAGGTTCAATGATATATGGTTTAATGGCGGGGTTCAATGATTTGAAATGAACACCATCAGAACATTGAACCATTAAACTCCACATCCAAATGGTTTAAAGGTTCAAGAAGGTTTAAATATTTGGTTCAATGACACAACTTGAATTCATAATAAGAATGAGTGAACGTGACTCTTTGTAAAACATAAAATATTGAGCCGTTGAACTGTTGAACCATTGAACATTTGAACCTTTGAACCGGTGAACTCTAAAAAGATGGTTCAAGGTTAAAAATGGTTCAAGTGACTGGTGATGTCCCCATAGACATCAAATTCAAGATAATGGAATAACCATTTATTTTCAAATAACATAGACCCAAGGACAAACTTAGCGATCCATTGAGAAAGGAGCCAAAGAAGCTAGCAGAAGGTGAGAAGATATCCCTTAGAGCTTGGATCACCAAGAAGAGACAAAAAATAACAAGGGAAGAGGGAATCAAACATAGAATCTAGAAGCATTGGTGTAAGAGTTATTCCAATGGGTGGAATAGTCCACCAATTAGATATCAGAGAGTGCAAGCATTCAATGGCATAGCTTTTTTTCTTCATTTGAGTAAAAATGAGTGGACAGTTGTGTAAGTATCATAAAGAGGAGTGGATTTGCCTTTTAGAGGATCAAGTTACCCATGCATTAGAGAAGACATTTGATATGAGTTAAATTCCAAAGTCAGGACTGGTAACTTGCTCCAGCATGGCCCCTACACAAAACTCCTCTTTGCAATGCATTCAATGCAACATGGGCCATTTAGTGAAAACAAGCACCAAAGTTTTTCTTTGGATGTTATATATTATAATCTATCATTTTGGATAAGAGAGATCTCTCATTTATTAGAAGTAAAACTCTACCCAAATTGAAAGGCATTTTTAATACTTTGAGCTCAGATTGTTAATCATATTTTATCAGGTGAATGAGATAGCAAGTGACCTTTCAAACTTTGTGTTGAAATAACTTGTGTTATGTAGGAAATTGTTATTATGTATTTTATATAAATACAGTCTTATAAATTTGAACAAATAAGTAGAGTAAGTGAAAATAATCTGGAAGATGTCCTAAAGCTGACTATGGAGACATTGTGCTACCATAATTGTCTTTAGCTTGTGTGTTTTGTGTTTCAGCACAGAGGATATTGGAAAGGCTTCGAACTAGTTTTATCCTTTATGATAATATACTTTGTTGTAGTTTTTGGTAGAGACTTTATGCTACACTTCATTATACTATGATATTAGTCCTAAATTTGTAAGAGAAGCAATGAAAGACTTAATGTTTTCATGGGTTTCTTGTGGATCCAGTTATTACTCGGGAAGTTCTCTTGTTGTTTTATGAACATCATTTCTAAAAAAAGAGAAATGGATTTAGTTATTACATAGGATTTTTCCTTTACTTTATGACCATCATTTCTGAAAAAAGATAAATGGGTGGTATGATCTCACCCCCAGTTAGTATTTAGTATAGTTTTAGTTTATTATAGTTCATAAGGAACCTCCCCTTGCTAAGAGGATAGATTTATCTCATTACGCTGTGGTTGATATGCACATTTTGCCTTCAGTTAGTTGATGATAAAATATTCACCCAACAAAAGGGAAGGTAAAATTATTTTAAGTGAAGGGGATGATCTCATAAATTACTCTCCATGAATTTTTTTCATGCATGGTTTTTTTGAATCATCTGGTAGAGAACCATCATCACCTGTACTCTAAAAAAATTCTTTCTCATGCACCTTACACACTTGTATTAAAATTTGGATTAATTTTTTCATTAAATTACATAAAATTTAGTGTTTGAAAATTATAAATACCTTCCATGACTTTAGAAACATTATACAAGCTTTAAAATCGGTTTAAGTGAAGTTTTCTTCTCTTCTCTCTAGATTACGTAATAGGACAATTTTGACTATCTAAGTTGAAGGACCTATTTGAGACACTTAATAGTTGTTTTATGAAATTAAATTAATATTTTTAGTTATTAAAAGTCTCACAATTTCCAAAAAACTTGTTTTCATCTCGTAACTGCTCTTGTAGCCTACACAACACAAAATAATAAGAAAAACCATGTTTTGTACCATGTCCGTACAAGTTCATACTATGAAAATATCCTAGAGAATATTTAAGGATTCATATACAATTTTAATAATTTATTATTAGCTAACTATGACATCTAGATAGAAAACTCACTTAATCTTCTTCATCAGGTCACTAGTAAGGGTTTGCAAGGGTTTTAGGCTAGTCTTCACTCTTAACAATTGTTCATAAAGTTTGGAAATAAAACTTGAGAATAAACTCAAAAAATATGTCATATAATACCCCTAACAACACCCCATAACTCTTATGGCTCCCACTCATAGCCTCAAAAAATATATGAGCATCTTAAAATGACTATTTGAGCTTATTTTTGGTCTTTTTGCAAGGCTGAATTGGTCTCTAAACCAAAAAATGGCCTTCTTGATGTTTTTATTACACTATAAGAGATCCAAAATACATTTATTAATCTTCAAAACATTTTAAAAAAGGTTATAAAAAAACTTATATGTATAAAAGTGTGAGTGGACTTGTATTTGGGGCACTAGGCTTGCATATTTGCCCTTAGGCCTACTTTGCCTTTTGAAGCTCAATGCAAGTTATTGGTAGTTTTAATAGGTAAAAAATATATTTAAAATACCTTTTACTACCTTAAAAAAAATTTATAACATTCCACCAATCTTACCTATACTTAAAATTGCAAGTGACCCTTAATTGGCCTCTTAGGCTTACTCCTTACCTAGCCTTATTGACTACAACTTTAGGTGATTTTGGCCACTTTTTTGGTTTCTTATCTCTATGGAAGGTTCTCCATGATTTTTTAGGTATGTTTAAATTTTTAAAACCTCATTTTATTTCGAAATCACATCTAACTTTCCCTAGCACCTCTTCTCCTTAAACCTGCCTATCTTTGCATTGAGGGTAATGTCTCTATCTAAGACAAAATAGAGGATGTCTCCCTTATATTTTTAGGAAAATTTAACATTTTATAGTGTTTCAAAAGTGTTATATACTCTATCTACAAAGTTTTATCTCTAGGTCATATGTTTTGGCCTCAAAACATTCCTAAGAACCAAAAACTGAGTGTTTTTGTATACCCTACCTACTGTAAGTGGAATTTGGATTGTAAAAAGGCCTATAAGACTGATTGATGATCTTGGTAGACATTAATTTTTTATCCCTAAGGTCACCAAGGTGTTTATTATTTAACTAGATCAACCCAACTACTACTTCACCCTCCTAACACTTCACATGAGCCTTATTCCTCAAGAGTTACAGTTGACTATGTTGAGAAATATGGCCCTATTGTAGATGTATATGGTCTAAAAGGTCCTTATTTTAAGTGTATAAGGACTCATTTTTGAGGTTTAAGGTTCATAAAATCATTTAAATAAGCTCAAAATCCTTATAACACCTAGGCCATAAGCTAGCCCCTACCTGCCCTCCAAAAATCTGCTTGACTGTATTTCATACCTTGGTTGTAGGTTACTTTTAGGTCTTGTAGGTTACTTTAAAGAGTTTGTAGAGGTTTATAATACATTATTAAAGTTTATAACATGGACCTATTATTAATTCCAAACATTTTCATGTTCATCTCCCCATAACTATTTTCTTAATCAATATTATGACCTCACTAGCTTAGATTAAAAGTACCACTAGCTGAAGGTCACTATTTGGGCTTTGTTATATTAATAGGGAGTTGTTTGTAAGAAAACATGATTATTAACCATATTTATACCCTAATATTAGGTTGAGAAAACTCATTCAACCATTTTCAACCTTAAAAACATGATGACAAAGGTTAAATTTTAACTTTGAATAAAATAAGGGTTCATCCTCCCTCTTAGGCCCATAGATATTATTGAGGTATTTTAGTGGGTTTGAGGGTATATTTGAGGCTTGTCACTTCAATATTCCACTTAGTATCTTGATATAAAACATTTCATGGCCATAGTATACACTAAGTGAAATATTATTGACCTTTTTAGGTTCCTTGAGACCCTTACCCTCATGTTTTAGGATAATCTCAAAAAGTTTCCAGACATCTATTTCACCAATTTAGGAAGAATAGGCATGTAAAATTTCACTACCTTTTCAAATAGTATCACACTATTTCTCAACCCTTAAACTAATTATAATTTTTTTATAATGCTTTCTTATCTTTTCAATACTTGAAAAGGGTCTCATATTTACTTCAACACCTTTAATTAATACCTCATCCCCTATCTAGACCACCTATAAGTGGGCATTTGATGCTTAAAAAATGAAAAGAATGGGGTAGGTAGGGTATGGATTTGATGAATATTGTATTTAATATATTTATTTATTATTAAAACCACTTATAAAATGTATTATGTTTATCTCCTAAGATCTTAACACCACTACTAATGTCCTTATCATGTCATGACATCACCCAAGAAACCCCTGTGTATGTGCAGAAGTTGAATATATGAAGGCAAAGTGTGAGTTTGTGTAATAAACATGATAAGTAACATCTTCAAGACCAATAAATTTTTATTTTAAAAATTAAAACCATAAAATTCATCAAGGACACCCTGAAACTAGCTTTAACACACTTCTTCCAACCTAAAAGTCACTCGTGTACACTTGTGATAGAGTAATGCAGAGCATCAAGTGACTACTTGGGTATCATGGAGCTTCAAAATCATGATAATTCCTTGTATAATGAATATTAAAGGTTAATATTAAGTAAATATAAGTTTTAAAACATCAATAATACACCAACACCATCCCTATAACTACTTATAAAACATGACAACCTAAAAGTTATGAAAAAATTCCCATTGCATCCAAAGTTCCTCTCCTTGAAAATTTGAGATGGTTTCCTCAAAAAAACCATATTAAAAATTTAAAAATGTGTGGTAATAATTGGATAAGGATTTAAACATTCCCTTTAATAAATATTATAAGCTGGATTGTATGAAAGCTTCCAAAACAAATCAAAACTTGTAGGGTGCACAGATGAACAGGAAAATCTAAATAGTCAACTTCAAATGGATTTTTCATGGATAAAAGTTGAACAAAATAAAAAATATTATATGTAAATTAATTTAATTTATTTTTAAACAGCCTATCAAAATCATTTTCCCTAAAACATCTTGAGTTATTCGTACCAAGCAAAAACTTGCAAGTTACTTTTATGTGCCAAAAAGGGTTGAATAAGAGATGAATAGTTTTGGGCTCAAAATTGAAATTAAAAATAATATAAAACGTGTTAATTATAATTTTTAAATTTTATAGTCACATTTTAACTTTATAAAATTAACACACTTCCTAACAAGGCTGTACAAGTGCCCTTTTCTTCTTCTTTCACTAGAAAACTACTCTTTCTCCTACATAACCTAAATTTTTTCATTTTTGTCAGTTTCCTAAGATATATATGAAAAAATTTTACATGAAATAAGTATTTATAACATTAAAATTTCCCAAGGAACCTATACAAATCATTAAACGCACCCAATTTGACCTCTAAATGACCTAAAAATCATAAATAGACCTAGAGAACTAATGACCAAAGGTATTAAAATATTAAATGACATAAAATAAACCATGAAACACCTTATATAAATATATTAGACTCCATATTGACCTAAAAACTCAAGTTTTTGCCTATAGGTTTGCTAATTTTACTAAAAAGTCAAATTTGGTCAATAAATTGGTGACTCATAGGGGTAGTATGCCTCCTATACTAACTAGACCTGTAGCCTTATCAACCCATTGGGATTATGGATTCATATAAGGAATGATACAAACAATTATACCTTGACCATTGAAAAAGATAAGAGAACTCAAATATTACCTCAACCACACAAAATAAAAGACACACATAAGAAAGTAAGCACACAGGAAGACACAACACATGTGCCTAAAGCACTTAAGAGAAACATGAGAAACTAATATATAAAACTAAAAACCTAATCATACTTTCCCTCTTAGATCAAAAATAAATTTTGAGACTCTTCTTTATTCATGACAAGAAGGATTGAATGAGGCATATATCATCTTCACTTTAAGCATTGATGCCTCTAATTTTTCCTTGATGTTTGCGAACTTCATTGGCATGATATTCACTAAGAACCAGGTATCTCCAAGTATATTAAATAAGTAAATTAATTACTCTTGCATCCAAATAGCTTAAAACTCCTCATATGGTCAATCAATTATGGCTTCAAATGGTGATTCAACAAGGCATGTTTTCTTGTCCTCCATGGTATTCTCAACAAGAATACTTGTTTTTTTAGCTACAAGTTCCTCTATCTCATGAAGGAGCTTTGAAAAATATTTCCAATCTTGGTTATTGTCTTCTATGTAATACTCCTTTCTCACCTTGTCATACACTTCTCCTTCAACTTGGTAAAGCTCTTCAAAGTCTTGAAAGAACTCTATTTACAACTACCAATCATCTTTATCTTCTTTATCTTCTAAAATGACTACCTCTTCAAACATGAAATCATCATCTACAAACCCATGATCATACATGGAGTGTTATTCATATATATCTTTCTTCATGTCTTTTCCACCTTCTTCATGGATATACATATCTTTAAAAATGGAGGCAAAAGCTTGTGAAATATCTTTTTGTTGATCAAGGGTTTTTTTATGATAATCTCTTCCTCATAATCACTTATTAGGTCTAATTGATCAAATATGGACTAATATTTCTCTTATTCACTTTCTTATACCAATATAGGCTCTTCTTCCATCTCTTCTCTAGTGATGTTAAAGTTAGGGATCTTGAAATCTAGTGATCTAGCCCAATAAGGATACTAAGGAGGTAGATTTTATTCAAACAAGAGTTCTCTTTCTTTACACACCAGATAATCCACTTTAGGTTCCCATACCACCATTACATCAATACAAAGGGTAATTGAGTGAGGGAAAGAGGAAGTAGTTAGTGGAGGTATCACATAAAACTCAAAATCAGATTGGGAATGGAATGTAACGGGTTGTTTTGAAAGCTCATGAGGAAGAGGAGGTAGACCTTGGGCCAAAACCACCTAATTATATTCCCTCCACTTTACCAAAACATCATTCACATCAAAATTATCTTGAAGACACTCTTGATGAAGGGTATATTGGGTGTGTTTAGGCACATGATCTCCTATTGGGTTTAAACCTTCCATCTCAGCTTGACTAAGTAACTTCATCTTTGCCTCTAACTCTTTAATTTTCTTGCTAGGTTCTCTTGAAGTATTCATTCTTATATCTCATATGCATCATCATGATAAGCAGGAGTACGAGAGGTTTGACATGGAGAACAAGATGATTCTTGAATAAGGGTGGGAGGGGCTTATAAAGGGTTAACTTCATTTTCCACTTCACACTACTTAACAATGATTTTTCCTCTTTCTTTCCCCATAATTCTAATGTATTTCTCTAGTTTGGGATTTTAATATTAGAGATCTATTTTTGAGTTGATGGGGATGGTATGTGATAGGTAAAATAGGTCTTCAACTCCACTTCTTTTTTTTCCAAGATAGACTATTGTATATGCATGTTAGCTGACTCAATCTGCCTATCAAGATTGGCTTCAAACATATGACTTCTTGTTTCAATACTCTACTCCAACTCTTTAGGAAGAGGATGACCTTGATAGGCTTTGTATACTTCATGTGTAGGGGTCATATATGGTTGATATGTAACTTGGTAAATTGGGTAAAAATGCTGATAGGTTTGGTAAGATTGCATTTCATGAGCTCCTAGATTACCCTCTAAGGAAAAAATTAGGACACTCACATCAAGAATCTCACTTGTGAGCCATTAATAAGTGTCTCTCTAAATAGGTGCCCACTCTTTATTGGCCAACTCTAAAGAATTTATAGCTTGTTGGATGGACTGTTTAGGGACTACTTGGTCACATCCTTTCAAGGTATTAAGATTTAGCATGTATTTTTCATATCCCAAGAGTGTTTTCTTGAAGGTAGAAATGGATGGAATTAAGTAGTGAGTAGGTGAAATATAAGAAACATGTTGAAGAGGTTGGTTATAGATTGGTATACTTCATATCCAGGATGACAAGGAACATATTGAGGTTTTTTAAAGTTAATTTTAGGCTGATAAGGATCATGACAATATTGGACAAGGACGTGCTCATATTCATAAGGAAAAACACAAGATTAAAATGTCTCACCAACTTGTAGAAAACAAAAGACAATACCAATGTCAACCATGAATCTTCATTGAAAACATGAATGCAAAAATCAAGTTACCATAATTCTTCAAATCATAACCTAGGATACTTGACTAGTTGATACATCTTATTAGTCACCATTGATGCTTTGATAGATGCCTCCAAAGGAAGATTATTGAGAGATAACACCAAAAATATCTTAATCTCTTAGTCCCACTAAGCATGCCAAAAACTATTTTCTCTTGGATTTCACCTATTGAGGAGGTTTTTTAAATTCTCCTCGTCTAAGTGGCACAATGGAAACACCTCTAAGCTTATGGGTATCCTAACAGTGAGGTGAATCTCTAGATAGGGCTAGCTCCCATGATGTACCACTTAGAATTACTACTACTAACTTGTGGGGTGAAAAAGGATAGAGATAACTGAAATCAAATCTAAACTATGAAGGTGATACACCAAATCAATGTTATGACTTCCAACCAATTTCATTTTACACTTGAGACCAAGAAAACTAGAAAAAACATACACATTTCTAGTCCAAGCCTTCTTGCATCAATATTAAATTATGAGGTTATTAATAATTTATTATGATAGGAGGACTAGAGAAAAGTCTGTAAATATCACTAATGAAAATAAAAACTCACTTAAACATGGACATCTCTTGGGACACTTCGCATTCCCTGCAAGAAGAGGCTACAAATAGATGAAAGAATGTGATAAATTGCTAAGGAATCCTTAGTCTTCACTAAGCAAAACCAACATTCAATTAAAAAACACCAAGTATATTTATGGAAGAAGTAACACTTAATCATTTTATTGATCAAAAGGTATACAAATGATTAGGTCTTCACCATACTCAGGTGGACCATGCAATACAAAACCAAAAGGATAATTCTTATAGAACATGAGAGAAAGAGAGAAGAAGATAAGTACAAAGGTCATAATGGACACTTTTAAAGCTGATTCAAGGAGTTACTTATGAATTTGAGAGAGATATTGGGTGATATATGTAAGGTTATGAGGTCCAAGTGTGAAAATAAGTCATCAACTCTTGTAAAGTGGCCCAAAATTCCCTTTTTGCATAAAAAATTACCTTCATAATTAGGCCTATTTAAGTGACTTTTAAATAATAAAGGGAAGGAAAAATGATTGTAATGGAAGGGGAGGATCTCATACATGCCTCTCCATGTATTTATTGCATTCATTATCTTCTGAAATCTTATAGTAGAGAGCCATCGTCACATGCAGTATAGGAAACCTCTTTCTCATGCACCTTGCACTCTTGTCTTCAAATTTGACTCAAGCTGTTTAATAAAGTCCATAAAATGTAGTGGTTGAAATTTTTAAATACCCTCTATGTCATTGGAAACATCAAAAAATCTCTAAAATCAGTTCAAGTGAAGTTTTCTTCTCTTCTCTCTAGCTTACTCAATAGGCCAATTTTGACTAGCTAAGTTGAATGACTTACTTGAGACACTTAATATTTTTTTAGGACATTAAATTAATATTTTTAGTTATTAAAGTCTAAATATTTCCAAAAAACTTTGTTTCATCTCTTAAATCCTCCTGTAACCTACACAACACATAAATTAATAAGAAAACCCCTATTTTATACCATGTCCATACAAGTCTATACAAAAAAATATATATTAGAGAATATTTAAGGAGTCCTATACAACTTATAAAATGTATACATAGATAACTATTCCTTTTGGACAACAAACCAACTCAATCTTATTCATTGGGTCACTAGCAATAGTTTGCTAGGGTTTTAGGCTAGTCTTTACTCTTAACAATTGTTCACAAATTTTGGATTTTAAAATTAAGATAAAATTTAACATATATGTCCTATAAGACCCCTAAAAAAACCCTATAAATCTTTTGGCTCCCATGCATAGCCTAAGCAAAGATATGAGCATCTCAAAATGAGTACTTGGGCTTGTTTTTTATCTTCTTGTAAGGATAAGTTGTTCTCTAAGCCAAAAAATGGCCTTATTGATGTTTTAATTGCACTCTGAGAGCTCTAAAATCTCTTTATTCATCCTAAAAAGAATTTCAAATATGGTATACATCATTTCTAGGTCCAAAAGTGTCAGTGGAGTTCCATTTATAGCATTGGGCTTGCGTATTTACCCTTAGGCCTATTTTGTCTTTTGAAGCTCAATGTGAGTTCTTGGTAGTTTTCCTTGGTATGAAATAGCTTCAACATACCTTTTAATACCCTAAAAACATCTTATAACATTCCATAAATCTTACCTAGACTTAAAATTACAAGTGACCATTAATTGGCCTTTTAGGCTTGCTCCTTGTGTAGCCTTCCTGACTGCAACTTTAGTGATATGTGCCACCTATTTGGTTTCTTATCTATATGGAAGGTTATCCTTAATTTTTTAGGTATTTTTCAACTTTAGAAACCTCCTTATAGGTATAAACCACCTCTAACTTTACCTAGTACCTCTTCTCCTTAAACGTACTTGTCTTTGCATTAAGGGGAGTGCCCTATATCTGATATAGAAAAGAGGACATATCCCCTACCTTATTTGGAAAATTTAACATTTTATATTATTACCCAAGTGTTATAGAACTTATCTACCAATTTTTATCTCCTGGTCATATGCTTTGGCCTCAAAAAATTGTAAGCAACCAAAAACTTAGTGTTTTTTTATACCCTGCATGTTATAAGTGGAATTTGGATTGCAAGAAGGCCTATAAGACTGAGTGATGATTTTTATAGACATGAATTTTGGATCCTTGAGGTCAAAAAGTTTTAAATTATTTCATTATATCAACCCAACTACTACTTCACTCTCCTAACACTTCACATGAACCTTATTTCTCAAGAGTTGCAGTTTACTATATTGAGAAATATGGACCCTTTTGTAGATGTATATGGTCTAAAAGGGCATTATTTGAAGTATATAAGGACTCCATTTTTAGTTTTAATGGTCATAAAATCATTTATATAATCTAAAAATAATTAAAACACCTAGACCACAAGCTAACCCATACCTACCCTTCAAAACTCTACATGACTGTATTTTCATGCCTTAGCTATAAGTTACTTTTAGGTCCTATAGGGTAATTTCAAGAGTTTAAAGAGGTTTATAATGCCTTATTAAATTTTATAAAATAAACCTCTTATTAGTCCCAAACATTTTCATTTTAATCTCTAAAAAAGTTTTTTCATAATCAAGATTATGACCTCACTAGCTTAGACTAAAAGTACCACTAGCTACAGGTCACTATTTGGGCTCTATTGTATGGATAGGGATTTGCTTGTGATAAAAAATGATGATTTACCCTATTTTCACCCTGATATTATGTTTATAAAAATCCTTCAACTATTTCAAAAATTTAAAACATGATGAAAAATGTGAAATTGTAACTTTGAGTGAAATAAGGGTTCATCCTCCCTCTCATGCCTGTAGATATTACTAAGTTATTTTAGTGGGTTTGAAGTTATCTTTGAGGCTTCTCACTTAAATATTCCACTTATTATATTATTCTCAAAGCCATACTATACTCTAAGGGCAATATTATTGAACTTTTTAGGTGCATTGATACCCTTACCCTCATGTTTTAGGATAATCTCAAAAAGTCTCCAGACCTCTATTTCACTAACTTATGGAGAATAGGACTGTAACAATTCACTACCTTTTTTAATAGTTTCACACTATTTCTTACCCCTTAAAATAATTCAAACATTTTTATAATGCTTCCACATCTTGTTAATATTTTAAAAGGATCTCATCTTTGCTTCAACACCTTCAATGAATACCTCATCCCCTATCTAGACCAGTTGTATGTGGGCCTTTGATGCACAAACAATGAAAAGAAAGGGGTATGTAGGGTATGTATTTGATGAAAATTTTATTAAATATCTTTATTTGTGAGTCAAAACACTTCTAAAATGTATTTTTTATATCTCCTAAGACCTTGAAACCATTGTCAATGTCCTTATCAAGGCATGACATCACCCAAGAAACTCCTGTTTATGTGTATAGGCTGAGTATATGTAGGCAAAGTATGGATTTGGGTAAGAAAAATGATAAGGAACACATTAAAGACCAATATTTTAAACCTTTAAATCATGAAATTCATCAAGGACACCCTAAAACTAGATTCAACACACTTCTTCCAACTTGAAAGTCACTTGTGTACACATGGGATAGAGCAATAAAGAGCATCAAGTGACTGCTTGGGTGTCATGGAGATTGAAAATCATGAGAATTCCTTAGATAATTAATATTAAAGGTGAATATTAAGGCAATATATTTTTTTAAACATCAATAGACACCAACACCACCCCTTAGAATTGCTTACAAAACATGACAACCTAAAAGAGATGAAAAACTACCCATTGCATATAAAGTGCCTCTCCTTTAAAATTTGATATGGTTTCATCATAAAAACATTATGAAACATGAAAAAATTTGGGAAAATTTTTATAAATATTTAAAAATTCCTTGGAATCAATCTCATAAGTTGGATTCTATAGAATCTTCGAACACAAAGCAAAATCTGTAGGGTGCATAGATGAGGAGGCAAATTTGAACAGTCAACTTCAAATAGATGGTTCATGAAGCACATTTGACAAAAATTCAAAATTATTTTATTTAAATTAATTTATTTTAGCTTAAAACAACCTCCCAAAATCATTTTCCCTAAAACATCCTGAGTTGTCTATACCAAGCAAAAACCTGCAAGTTACTTTTACATGCTAAGAAGGGTTGAAAAAGAGATGAATGATTTTGATCTCAAAATGGAAAGTATAGATAATTTAAACATGTGAATGACAATTGGGAATGTGTATAGTCACATTTAAATATTTTAAAAGTGTCACCCTTCCCAAGGAGGTCATACAAGTGCCCTTTCCTTCTTTCACTAGAAAATTGCTCTTTTTCTTACATAACATGTAATTTTTTAGTTTTGTAAATTTAATAAGATATATATAGACACATGGTACGTTAAATAAGCATTTATAAATTTCAAATTTCCAAAATAACCCATAAAAATCATTAAATGCTCCTATTTTGACCTATAAATGACCCAAAAATGATAAATGGACCTAGAGAACTAATGGCCAAAGGTATTAAAACATTAAATGACATCAAATAACCCATGAAACACCTTATAGAAAGATACTAGACCCCATATAGACCTAAAAAATCATGTTTTTTTATATGTTCCTTAATTTGACTAAAAAGTCAAATTTGGTCAACAATTACATATGTCAATGAACATCTGAAAGTTCTCGAGTTTGCATGTCTTCATTTTATGTACTTGAGAGACCTCAAAGCCACTTTGCATGAATTTTATTTTAAAAAATTAATTTAAAATTTGTTATTATGATTTTAAAAAGATTTCATACCTCTAACAAAACTCATTTTTCCATACTTTCCTTGGAAATAGAACCTCATACCCCATTAGGCCATAATATCTCTCTTTGCTTACTTAGACCTTGACCTTGATATCACATTAGGACTTAAAAATAACATTAAATCCTATTTAAATGTGTTCTCCACTTCACTCACATAATTAATAATCCTATATCATGCTTAGATAGAACTATACATCCTTCATATGCCTTAAAAATAGATCATGATACCTCATTAGGCTAGGCAGGGTCTAGAAGAGGTCTAGTTATAGACTTGACCTATAGGTCCTACCCTTTTAGGCTCACCTTGATACTCACATGAGTGTTCCAATGCTTCATATACATTTTCAATCAACCTCATATAACCTTTCATGCTATTGTGAACTCATCTCACCAAGCCATCATGCTCAAACCTTCTCATTAGGACTTTACATGATATGACTAGTGCCATGACTAGGCTTCTTAAGCACTTGAAACTTGAAAACTTACCTTCAAACACTCCTTGATGATTCTAAACCTTAATCACATACCTTTCGTGCTCCTAAAATAATGTCATACCTATTCACATAACTCTTCAAGTTCATCATACACATGCTCATGATTTGACTATGTTTGTTATGACTAGGCTTCTCAAGACACCTTGTACTCAAGGACTAATACTCAAACATGCTTACCTCAATGATGTTATCAAATAATAAAATTCATGAGAAAAAATTATCACACACTAAAACAAACTTGAAAACAACTAATAAAAGAATCATTAGGTTGCTTTCAAATTCTCTCCCAATAAAAGAGACATTAGGTTGCCTTAAAATTCTCTCATGCCACATGGATTCCTTGTCATATCATGTATACTAGCTCATAGCTCAATATACCACTCACCATGAATATTCACAAGATACAACTTGACATCAATGACATCAAATGACATCAACATTGGCATCAATGACAACACTTCTTAGCAAACTCTCCCTTTGTCATTGATGGTAGACATTCTTCAATCTGATCACTTTCATTTTCCCTCAGTCTGGTCAATCTTCCTTCTTGAAATTTCTCCCCCTTTTACATTAATGATAAAGTGTCATACATAATATAACTTTTATAACCACACCTTATTGTAATAAATGCTTAATACATAGAATATGAAGCATTACAGGGGCACATTCCCCCTTAAATCAAGCACCCACCATGCTTCTACTAATTGGAGAGTGTCTCCATTAATCCTAATGGAGTCACCCCTTTTCATAGGGCACTAAAAAAAACAATCTTAGGATATTCCTAGCTATCCATGTTCTCACAATATTTAATATCCTTTAGTATCCTCTTAGGACTGATTAGCACTATAGGCTTGACCTTTTAATAAACTATTTGATCATCAATATGAGCTTTCAATAATAATTATTGACTTGATTTCACATCTAAAGTATGCTTTACCATAAAAAATAGTCCATTTGATCTTTTAGACTGATCATGAATCACCTTTATTGTCTTTAGTTTCCACACATTTATTTGCTTTCTCTCTTGCACTCTAGGAGATTCAAACCTCTTATTTTTGACTTGATGACCTTCTAACTCTATTAGGACACAATCTTGAAATTTTTCCCATATTACGATAACTATATAAAACCACCTCATACATACCTATTTACTAATTATTCCTTTCATATTCTCATGCATATTCATTTTTAAAGGGTCTTCTATACTCTGTTGCTTTATGACCAAACTGATTACATGAAAAATAATGAACAATAAATGAATTATCATACCTCCTAGCATTAGGTTGTTTGATTGGTCTTTTTCTTGTTGAAATTCTTGTATTAATTACATTTTTCATTGACTTGAGCTTCCTCTTTTTGTTCTTCTTTGAAACCAAGACCTGTATTATCAATTACAAACTTTTAACTACTCAAGATGTCATCTAGAGCCTCAGTGATCTTTTGAAACTTCATAAAGGTCTGCAACTTGATATATGCTTGATCCAGCTCAACTTTAAATAATTCCATTTCATTTCCATACTTTGTGCATTCTTCCTCTTTATCCTTTAGGGTTGTAGGGACTATCTACATCTATGCTTCAATCTAATTGATAATCTAATCATACATCTTAGATGTATTACTCAATCTCCCACAAACAAACCAATATGTTCTTCATGGTCCTTAAATAATGAGTGTATCCATACAAAAATAACTACCATATGTCATGGCCAATTAACATTAGATATATCCTCATTTTGTTACTCCAAAAGGCATAATAAGTCCCATTAAGGAATGGATCCTTACTAGTAGAGAAACCACCTTGAGCTTGCTGACTAGACATATTTACCATTAGCATACCCTTTAGGCTATTAAACCTAATTCAAAGGACATAATATGATACCAAATGTTGGAATCAAAATGATTGAGAGGGATTTGAATTAGTATTCAAAAACTTTCTTTTCAATTTCACTTAAGTAATCATGAACCATTCAAACAAACATATAGATCTAGTAAGCATAAACACCAATCCACATAAGCATGAAATAAAATAACATATCACATATGTGGTAAACCATCAAGGTGAATAAAACCCACTAATATATACAATTAGACTATAGTCCTATAAGACAAACACCAAATTTAGTGAAGCATCAACTCCACATGGAACACCAACCCCAAATAGCTAAGAACCAACTTAGCTAGGGTTTAACAAAAACTAACGTGCAAGGAGGCACCAAACCCCTAGATGAATCAAAACTAACTAAACCACGTTATTTATTTTATCACCTTCAAAACACCTTGTTTCTCAACCAACTAATGATGACCACCTCTTCAACTCTTCAGACTTTTATCCTTTTAAAACTACCTTCTAGGCTTTTTCACTGAACTAGGTCTCTCAAAGATAGATTAGATCATATGACCTTGGTATTACTCTACACTACCTATATCACATACTAATTATAGTTTCTTCACACCTATGTAATGGTTTATAAGACCTCTTTCTACTCAATATTTTCTTTCATTCACTTATACTCTCTTCAGACACCTCTTTATTGGTCATATGCACTTGCACACTTGGATTATGGTTTCAATAGGTCATATAACATGTTCCATAAATGATTAAAAAATTTAAATATGTTGGTAACATCATATAGGACTAAAACCTCTTTTAGGCCTTAAGGAAACCTTATTCAATTAAGCCTTCATTAACACACATTAGCCATTGATCTCCTTGAAACACTTTAACACACCATACACAGAAGGATCACTTCATATGCCACTAAGATAGACATATAATAATATAATTTTAGTTCCATGAAACTTTTGGGCTCCAACCACCAGCTGAAGTAAGCCATTAGTATTGTTCACAATTAAGCTTATGCATACTCAAAAAGTCTATCTTGAACTACTAAAGATAAATCACCAATTAACTAAAAAATGGAAATAAATCACATATTAAGAAACCTAATTACATTATGGTCATCAAAAACTTCATTATGTAATTAAAATTTGGGTATACAAGTTCAAACTCTTCTCTACAAAATGCTCACTCTAAACTGCCAACTAGCATCAAAACATAGTCCTAGAAACTTGAACTTATAACACTTGAAATAACACAATCAAGCACTTAAAATTAATTAAAATGATCATAAAAATACTTATAATAACATATAATAAAAGTATCATAATATCAAATGATAATTATTGGTCTTGCAGACCAATTTGTTGACCTTATCTCTATTAGACCTTACTTAGCCAGTCAAGCCATTTTGGCTTTAACATATCCACTAATTTCATTGACTACCAAAAAATTCTAAAAATAATTTGTAGGACATAAAATTACAAAATATTAACACCATGTAAATTATTACTTCAACTCAAGTCATAGAGTCTCAAACTCATCACTACAACTTGCTTACCCATAACTACTAGTTTACCTTAAAGCACAATCATGGTGACAATGACCTTTAATGACCTATTTGTCCATTTATAGAGATTATTAATGAGTTTGGATGATCCTATGTGATAATTATTCACTATTATATATAAATATAAAAATTTCAAATGGAAATATTAGTCTTACAGACCAATCTCATGACCTCACTATACATAAACCTCACTGAGCTTGACAATTCAACTTGTGAATTTTTTTTTGCTATATCCAATGATCTCCAAAAATTATATACAAAATTAACATGTATTAAAATTATTTAAACATATCTCCATGCTATTGGAGTCATCCCTATTCCATGATAACACATCCCTAGTCATCTTCTCACTTCTGCTTGGGTTTCTCATTATTTACACCATTAGGCCTATTAGTGACATATTGACTTGGATGACTAGTTTAGAAACTTTGAGGGATAGAACCTATCCATAAACCACCATTGAAATAAAATAAAAGTTTCAAAATTTATCTTCCATTGATTTAGAAACTTTGACTTGGTCATCTCTGATTGTAATAATAAATCTTTAAGAAATAAGGCCTTTCATATAAGGTATACTCACTCACTTAAGGACTCAATCAATATTTTAAATGCATGGTATAGTATAATAAAACTTATAATCACAAAAATATACATATCAATCCATTATGATTTCTTTATAACTTATTTCATATTATGTCACTATTAGGTTTTTAGAGAGGGTTAACACTATTCCTAGTGTTAATGATTATTCATAAAGGACTTCCACTCATTTACAAAACTAATGCCTAGAGATATTATTTAGTACCCTTCCTCATATATCTTTAATAGTGTATGTTCCCATGAAATAGTTACACATGCTAATGAAAACATGAAATTCTTCCTAGGTTTGCATGTTTTCATTCTATGTACTCAAGAGACATCAAAATAAATTTTCATGACTTTTCTTACAAACCATGACTTTAAACTTTTAAATAATTATTGATAAAACATTTAATACCTCTTAAAACACTCATTTTACATAATTTCATTGGAAATATAGCCTTATACCCCATTAGGTCATACTCTCTTTGTTTATCTACCTAAACCTTACCTTACAAATCACATTAGGCCCTTAAATTGACCTTCATGCTTATTTCCATGTTCTCTCCACTTCATTCACATACTCAATTAACTTATCTTATTCTTATACAAAACCACACATCCTTTATATGCCTTGACAACAGATCATGATGCCTCATTAGGCTAAGTACGGTCTAGAAGAAGTCTAGTTGTAGACTTGAATTGTAGGTCCTAACGCTTTAGGCTCACCTTTATATTCACATGAGTTATAAAATGCTTCATATACATTTTTATGAAAATTAATACAACCTTTCATTCCAATGTGTACTCATCTCACCAGGCCATCATGCTCAAACCTTCTCACTAGGACTTTACATGCCATGACTAGGCTTCTCAAGAACTTGAAACTTGAAAAAAAACCTTGAAGCACTCCTTAATGATTCTAAACCTTGCTCAAATGTGTTTCATGTTTCTCAAATAATATCATATATCTACACATACCTCTTCATTATCATCATGCACATACTTAAGATATGAATATGTTTGTTATGACTATTCTTCTCAAAACATCTTATACTCAAGGAATAATACTTAAACATGTTTACCTCAATGATGTTATCAAATAAGAACATTAATCATATATAATTATCACACCACTATATAAACCTTGACAATAACCAATAGAAGAACCATTAGGTTCCCTTTATATTCTCTCTCAATAAAGGAGGCATTAGGTTTCCTTCAAATTATCTCATGTCACATGGCTTCCTTGTCATATCAAACATAGAAGATCATACCTCAATAGACTACTCAACATGCATCTTCACTAGATGTACCTTGACACCAAAGACATCGAACTTAAAATTAAATGACATCAACTTTTACATTAATCATAACACTTCTCAACATCTAAACTTGTTTTGCTTATTTAATTCAAACTTTTCCACTTCATTTTGATTGGTATACCATGTAGACATTACAGACCTTAAATATAATTCCACATCATTTTATTCTACCAAGTGTCATCCTATAACTTTTTTCACTTTAATTTAACTATTCTATGGAGAATTTCATTAGTTGAGAGTTAGATCTGACATTCAAATAGAGTTAACCCAAATTATTGAAAAGTTAACACATCTTCTGAACAAAAGTTTTGAAGACCTATGGTGGGCATATTTTTTAAAAGCTAAGAGGGTTACATTTTTATGAATGTCAAGTAACAAATCAAAAGTGTCAAAATGTGACATCTAATTATTTTTTCAAATACCAAGTGCTATTCGAGACCATCCAAACCAAAAGTTTAGAAAATCAAATTCCCAAAAGATTTTTGTAAACATTTTTATCAAACACGTTCATCGAAGACCCAAAACCGATGACCAAATACTGACCACTTTTCCTAAGATGTAAATTTCAAAAGATTAATACCAACCATTTTAACCAAACACTTTTTTTGAAATGAAAAAAATTGAAGTATAATTTTTAAGGGAAAACTTTTGATGAACATAAATGTCAAAGACATGTATACATGGTAGATAAAGTTTTGAAGACCCAAAATACAAACAAAAGTTCTGAAAAATCCCTCTAAACAAAACCTAAAATCAAAACATGTGAATATAAAATAAAAATATAATGTTTGATGAACATTTTTCATGAATACTAATATAGGTGCAAAGGATCAAAAAATGTTGAGTATCAACTTCCAAACAAAAGTTTTAAAGACCATTTTTTGTGAATCCCAAGACTTTAAAAATCATGTATGTTTCTAAAATACATATATATTCAATACTTACAAAGTGTATTAATATGTTAGTTACAATAATAAACAAATATCCATTTAGTTTACCAAATAGATAAGTTATGTGTAACACATAAAACTCTTATGGAAAAATATTTCTAAAATAGTCATAAACCTTTCAGGAAATAGTGGATTCCTATTTAAAAAAAGAATAGGGGTATGTTGAGTAAAAAAAATGGTGACTTATAGGGGAAATAATCTTGAGTAATCAAGAAACCAAAACCTTTGGTTAGTAATTTTAAATCAAAAGCAGACCATTTAACAAAATGATATTTGAATCAGAGACATAAAAGAGACTCCTAATAATAGTATACAACATACTTACCTTGATCATACCCTAGACCTATGTATGAGAAGGTGAAATAAATACTTACTTACAAATGCCATAGGGTGATCAATTTCATCTTTATTCAGGGTAATCATAGTGGAAACATTATTTTCTTAACTAAACGAGTAAAATATGAAATTTTTAGTGATGTCTAGATTTATCATCACAGGGGCATGATATATTGCATCTTTAATGTCTCAAAAATACTTCCAAGCCTCTATTTTCCATTCCACTTTATCATATTTCTTGATAATTACATTCAGAGATATAAGAATTTATGCAAAGCATGAGATTGAATTCCTCACAAAATTTGTCTTCTCAACAAAATATTTGAACTCCTTGCTACTTGGGAAAACAATTTTGGATATCCCCTAAATTCTATCTGGGTTGATTGTAATTCCTTATTTGGATATTATGGGACTCATATATTTCCCTTAGTGATGTTATATATGCTTTATAACTCACCAAACTTCACCCTTTTTGAGAATATTATTCAGACATTCCCAAGTTTCAAGTAATATGGTAATATCCCAAGGCTGTGGATGACATATAAGTGGGTTAAACTTCTAGTTTTGGTGATAGATCCCCTAGTGCATAAATTGAGATCAATTCCTAATAATACTAATTTGGTGAAGAAAAGAGATAGAAGATGATGCATGAAACAAAACCCAAGCTAAAGGGATGTGATGCATCATAATGTCTTATTCACTCTAATTGATCATTAATCAACACTTTGTGAATCAAACAAGAAATATTGATGGAAAGAAGTTTTAAAAGAAGCTTATAATCATTAGTATTTCATATGAAGAATATTATAAATTGTTGAAACTTGAAGGTGATGTATGAAAGGTATATTTTTTGGCACTTCCAACTAGATTACACTTTAAATGTAGACACAAATGTTTTAACACATCATATGACATGAATAAAATGGCATCCTATCAATTAGGTGAAGACAAGGACATAAAAAGGTAAATAGTACTTCAAAACTTATACAAATAAACAAGCACATAACACACTAAGCTAGTAAATAAATCCAAAATAGTCTTTATTGATTCAAAAGGTTTACAAGATATAATTCAAGTAGAGTTTCATCATACCCAGCTGAAAGATGAATACAATGGCCTTAAATCCTCAATTTATAGAACATCATAAAGAGGGAGACAATAATGTGGCATTAATAAGGCATTACTATGTCATGAACGACCATAATTCAATAAATTAGTAGTTACAACTAGCCTCCACACTTATCTCATGCATTGCCATGGTGATGAGTGGCCTTTAATAGGCCTTTTGGGGCATTAGATGTCTATTTTTTTTCCAAGGTTGAAAACATACATAGGATGATAATGATGAATTTTTCAATATACTTTTATTTTAATAGATATAAAGTCATCAAAGTGATTCAATTTGGCCTCCATGAAGCATTTAGTATCCTATCCACTTCTTGCATGCTAATAAGACTTGGGAAAACATCCCCATCTTTCATGATGGATAATAAATGGGAATAATTTCATACATGATGAAGTTATAAAGGTTTTATGACCATGTATTTATTCCCTTATAATTCCTCTATGACAATAGTCTCCTCTTTTAGTTGACCAAGTAGGCCTAGTAGGAAATTAGCCCTAGTTTCTTAGTGTTAGCTACTTAGATGATAATTATGCTAGCATATAACCTTAAAATATGAATGAGTTAGGATGTTTAAAGTATAAAAAAACATGTTATACATTAATTATTCCTTTTAATAATTTCAAACCTACAATTCTACCTCATTTAGGTGAGTAATTTCACCTCCCACTAGCACATCTAGACTTGTATTTTAGTGTTGACCTATAAAATCATTTATAGGATGAAATAAGAGTGTTTTGTGATTTATAAAGGTGAAATATGTTTCAAATTATCATCCTCCATGATATAAAACTCTTCATATAACTTTTCACCTTGTGTGTGTCACAAAATCTTGCTAAGATAGTATTTTTGATAGGTCCATACAAATGTCTGTATAGATAAATTCCATGGATGGGACCTCCTAAAATTTAAATATGAGTTTTAGGTGTCTCCAAATACATTTAAATGAATTTGGATGTAAATTATTTAGTATTTCCTCCATCAGGTCTTTATTAGGGTTTTAGGGAGGTTTAGCAGGGGTTAGCTTCTTAGCAATGATATATAAAGGTTAGGACCCTAACCTATAAAATAATTACACTATTTTATTCTATAAAATTCCCCTTAAATTTACCCAAGTTGTAAAATACCAATACAAATATTTCATATAGTTATGAGCTCATCAAGATGCTCATTGGGTGATAATTATTCATTATGTGTACTCTCAAGGCAATCTTAGGCCAAAGTGACCAATTATGATATTTATTATAAAAAAACACAATTATTCACACATTTAAATATCCTTTAAATACATATCCATGATGTTTTTATTAATTATTTAACTCCCTTTTGTCCTCTATCTTAGTATTCAAGTAGTTATGCCATGAGAAGGGTGTTAGATCAATAGACATAAAGGCAGAGTTCCTAAGTTTTTTCTTAAAAATGGAATGGTGAGGGTACTTGGCCACATGTAATATTATGAAACCTACCTCTTATATCCTTAATATAATTTTTATTAACTTTATTAATCCCCTTTTTTCTTCTTTATACACATACATCCAACTAACTAAGCACTTGGGCATGTCTCTAGGTGGCTATTAGAGGTGGAGAGCTATGTAGGTGATCATTAAGTAACTATTTGAGACCTATTGATCTATGTCCCTCTTAAAAAACATGTAATGTCTAGAAATATTTCAATCTCTTGTATATAGGCTTAGATCAATCCTTTTAGGCTTGATCCATACATTGTATACCCTACACATGCTAACTAGTAGACCATTTGGGTGCCCATGTGACTTGGGGAGACCATTAAGACTATTTAAAGCCTTAATTACCTCATTTTAAAGCATTTGAGGGTGTAATTCCTTCATCAGGTCTTTATCATGGTTTAGAGAGGGTTTTGGTATCCTAGTATCTTAACGATGGTTCATAGATAACAATCCTTAAAAATGAAAATTATGCCATGGGTTTTTATCCCATATACCCCCTCAAATCTCTTGAATATCTCATGGTACCTTGAAACTTTTATGGTGAGTTATGAGTGAAAGTTGGTAGCCTTCAGGTTCTTTTCCTAGTATTTTGTGTGGGTTACAGTATTAGTTATTATTCATACATTTGATCTCCTAAATTCAAATATTTATTCCATTTATACAAGTTTAATAAGGGTCCCCATATCCCCCTAATATCATTGGTTATGATTAATCATACCATGTGAGATATGAGCATTAGAGTTGGTAGTTCAAGGTGGAAAACTAGGGTAGTATAGCTTATGAGAGGTGATGAGACCAAGTTGACCATTTCCTTGTATTCCTTTATCTAAAACATTATCATTAAGGTTTATATCATTATCACACACCTTATTAGGGCCTTAAGTTTTCTTGGGGGTTTGGATATTACACAAGAAGTAAGTTTGGATTTTGAGGCCTAAGGGTGGTTTTAGGTCTTATAGGCCTGATTGAGTCTTAGGGATTTGAGCCACCTATAGGTGATTCTGTGACTTCAATGTCATCATAATAACCTTTTCATCTATTTTTACCATTTTTTAATTATTCTAAATTTCCTAATTCACCATTTTTTCCCTTCTCCCTTGTAGTTATGCCTTGAGTGTCATTAACCAACCTAAGTGTTTGAGTCAATTGTGTTAGAGGCCTAGCTAGGACCTATGTCTTATATTATTCACTATGAGTAGAATTAGTAGGTTCATGTATAGTGTATTTAGAGTCTGACCACATCCTTGAGTTGATTTTCCCCTTCATCCTATTCTCAAGACTCACCTATAGTCATGCATTAATGTCTATGTGTCATGAGTGTGTAACCCAGACTAGGTACCTACTTGGCTTGATCATACTCTTAGGAACCCTAGGTAGAATGATTACCATAATTATCCTAGGTTTAACCTTACATGTTTTGGTTCACATTACCATTGACATTATTTAGGCATTCTAACTATCTAGGTATACTTAGATGTACCTAGGCCACTACTTGTATGCAATCGAAAATTCATCATGTCTATAACTCAAACCTAGCTTATATAAGATAGATCATACTTACACTTCTAATTGGGGATGCATTATGTAATAAATAAAATAACCAATATTGGGATCTTTTAGACCCAATTATGGGATATTTTATCACAACGAACCATCTTAGGTAGGGTTACAAAGCCTCTAATCAATCATGATCATGAAATAACCCTAACTAACTCCTATGTTTTCATATTTGACTAAAATAATAACAATTAAAGTAATTCTAATCTAGGGTTCACCAAATCTTGTGGCACAAAGTGGGGGCAATAAACAACAAAAGTAAATATGCATAAGATACATATACTCGTGTCAATGTATATAAAATCCTAATGCATGGAAGAGATGTAAAAATGAATATATATCTACTCTTGAAAAGGAGGGAAAAATTTAGTAATACTTACCTTTTAAAATTATCCTACCAAGCCTCAATCTCTCCCTTGGCCAAGGTGTTTCATAAGAGGTTGTTATCATATGTAAGGATGATAAGGATAAATTAGCTCTAGGATACACAACCTATCAATACATCTAAAAGACTTATCCATAATATAAGATCCATATCTCCAAATAAAGTATGAAACCCTAAGATTTCTCCTCAAGTAGAATGGTGGATAATCACATGTGCAATAACTCATACTTCTCTTCTATAAATAATGGTTAAATGAACTTATATATATATAAGAGGATTTAACCCTAGGCCCTTCTAATAGTTTCACCCAATAGCGTTAACCCATTTGACCTAGTACAATTATGGACAAAAAATTATTAGGTTATGGGTTAGGTCAGCCAAGAGCTAACCTAGACCTTAAATGAATTTTACCCAAAATAGTATACAGTTGACCCAATCAACCTAGTATAGTAATTAGTCAAAAAGGGGCTTAGGGATAGTAAAAGGGTGACAAAGGATAGGAAATTATTGAGTGTTCAATAAATAAGAACAAGTTTAGGGATATGGTTTTTAGGAGATAAGTGTGTAGATAATAAGTGGAAAAAGGGATAACAATCCTAGGAAACATGAATGGTCTACCCACCCCTTTCTTAATGTACCCTTTCAGCCATGTACTTAGAGAGATTGATAATCAATGGGTTCCTATAATATATATAGCATCGATAAGTGATAAAAGTTTTAAAATATTATGTGTATACATATGCCCCACTCGAAGCTCATCACATGTCACATGAGTGCAACATAGGATGGTGCTTCAAAAATAGAATGTGATAACACATAATGCTAATGCTAAGTAAGATATAGTAAGGAAAACATAATATAAATGAAAGGATATAATTTAAAAACACATACCTTTACTTAACTTAGTGTTATAGATAAAGAAGAGACTAAAAGAGATGTGAAAGCATCTAATGTGAATAACATTAGGTGAACCTTTAGATATTAGTGCAAAAAATTGCAAAACATAGAAATTTTTGAAATATAGGTATAGAGTAGTGGAAAATATTCTCTATCAAATCACAATTTTATAACATTTTACATTTTGAAAAATTAGTGAGAAAAAACAAAGATATGATCAAAAGAAGGAATCTGATAATAAATATTTGAAACGTAAAGAATTATGAAAAGTAAGTTTAAATAGGCTAAAAAGAAAGTCATTTACTTATTGTTTGACTTTTTTTAGATTTAAATAGATATTTGAGAGACCCAAGAAAATCTAAGAGAGATAATATGGTGAGAAGATGACAATCA
>JARHVA010002971.1:205000-260000 GCA_037957365.1 Torreya grandis
TTATATTATTCCTTAATAAACAAAAAATGTAAAATATTATAATTTATGTGATATAATATCATTATTTTCAATAAACTTGCTCTTTAATACACATGAAACCTTGTTTTTGAACTGTAAATAGTCATACTCAATTCTAAAAGCCTTATATCCATTTTTACTAATCAAAATTAATTCAAGAATCATAAAATAAAACTAATAACATTAAATAACATAATACTACTCATTTAATAATCCATTGATGCACCATAATATTATTCATATTGGTCTTTACATATACATACATTATAGTCCTATAGACTTTTATGACAACACACAAGCCTAAAGGCCTTATTTTCTCATCTATGCCACTTACTCCTCTTTATAACTATTTACATCCTCCTTATTTGGATTTTATTAAGTGCATTCAAACTCATCTCTTCATTTTAATAGGTCTTTATTTGGTCTTGGTATTGAAATAGACCATAAATCTCTCTCTTCACCCTTATCTCTAACTAGCATGCTTCTTACAATGTAGAATTAGCTTCTATGTGAGACTTGAAATAGGATTTAAATTTACAATAGATAAATGTACCTATAAAACATGTAAATAGACCTATTAATACCATTCTCAATGGTTTAATTCCTTTACAACTTGTCACTATCCTTACAAACCTTCATGAGTAGTTCAAATTTTCAAATTCTTCATTTTCAAGGGAAACCCTCATAAGAATATTAGAGACCTTAAGTGGAAATTTTGAAATCCTTATTGACTCTTAAAATAGTCCTAGGACTTGACAAGGTTATAAACAAGTACAAATTAGATATTTACATCATTTAAGTGGAACATATCCTAATGCTCCTACATCATGAAGGAGATACCTTAAATGCCATTATAATATCATCAAGGTATCTCCTAGGTATGAATGTCATTTTAATACAATCTATGTATCTCATATAATGTATCTCTTTCAAACCTAGGAAATACCTTAAAGGTATTACAAGGAGGTTGATTGTATTTCAATGTATCTCCTTCATTCTTAGGATATATCTTGAAGTACCATGAATGTCATTGTAATACCTTTAAAATATCTCCTAGTTATGAATTTCATTATAATACATTCAAGATATTTCCTAGGAGATACCTTTAAGGTAGTACAAAAACCTTCATATCTAGGAGATACCTTGAAGGTATTACATAAAACGCTTCATACATAATAAATAATTTGAAGATATTGCAATGAACTTCGAATAGAGAACTTGAAGGTATTAAAATGAGCTTTGGGGAGATACCTTAGAGTTACTTGTTAAAACTGTTATTAAATGTTTTGAAAGCATTACAAATACTTTCATAAGTAGGATATATCTTGAGGGTATTACATGGACCTTCATACATAGGATATATTTTGGAGGTATTAGAAAGACATTCAAGGAGATACCTTGTAGTTTCTTATAATACCTTCAAGGTATCTCCTTGAAGGTCCTTGTAATATATTCAAGTTATCTCATAGGAGATATATTTTAGGTCCTTGAAATACCTTCAAGGCATCTTCTAGGAGATACATTAAAGCTATGTATTACAAGTACCTCCAAGGAGATACCTTGAAGTTCATTGTAATACCTTCATACCTTCAATGTCTCTCCTCCAAGGTCCTTGTAATAATTTTAATGTATCTTGTAAGAGATACCTTAGAGATCCTTGAAATTCCTTCAAGGCATTTAATAGGAGATACCTTGAAGCTAGTTCCTTGTAATACCTTCAAGGTATCTCCTATGAGACACCTTAGTGGTTCCTTTTTATACCTTCAAGGTATTATAAGGATCCTTCAAGGTATCTCCTAGTCCTTGTAATACATTCAAGGTATTTTGTAGGAGATACCTTAAAGGTTTTTTAAATACATTCAAGGCATCTTATAGGAGATACCTTTAATCTAGTTCCTTGTAATACCTTCAAGGTACCTATCTCCTATGAGACACCTTAATGATTCCTTTTTATACCTTTAAGGTATTACAAGGATCCTTCAAGGTATATCCTAAGAGATACCTTGAAGGTATTACAAAAACCTTCAAGGTATATCCTAGACCTTGTAATCCATTCAAGGTATCTCGTAGGAGATACCTTAACCTTGAAGCTAGTTCCTTTTAATACCTTCAAGGTATTTCCTATGAGACACATTAATAGTTCATTTTTATACCTTCAATATATTACAAGGATCCATCAAGGTATATTATAAGAGATAACTTGAAGGTATTATAAAAACCTTAAACTTATCTTCTAGTCCTTATAACACATTCAAGGTATCTTCTAGTCCTTGTAATATATTCAAGGTATCTTGTAGGAGATACCTTAAAGGTCCTTGAAATACCTTCAAGGCATCTTATTGGAGATACCTTAAAGATATTTCCTTGTAATACCTTCAAGGTATCTCCTACTAGACATCTTAATGGTTCCTTTTTATACCTTCAAGTTATTACAAGGATCCTTCAAGGTAGCTCTTAAGAGATACTTTGAAGGTATTACAAAAACCTTCAAGGTATCTTCTAGTCCTTATAATAAATTCAAGGTATCTCATAGGAGATACCTTAAAGGTCCTTGAGAATACCTTCAAGGCATCTTATAAGAGATAACTTAAAGATAATTCTTTGTAATACCTTTAAGGTACCTCCTATGAGACACCTTAATGGTTTCTTTTTATACCTTTAAGGTATTACAAGGTTCCTTCTAGGTATCTCCTAAGAGATACCTTAAAGGTACTATAAAAACATTCTTTAGTGATTACTTCCTTTGTACTGAATCATCCTAACATATGAGAGACAATTTTAAATGTTTCCTTACTATTAATTCTAGTAAATCATCCTAGTTTATCAAAGGTAATGCTACACAGACAATAGGCCTCACCTTCAAATTTAACCCCATCTTGGTGTCGACATCTACTACCCAAAAAGATCATTTTAGGATTTAGTATGCATCACTCATATAATTTATGGTTCACATAAACTTCATGCAAAATATAATCATCTCAAATATTTGGAGGTGCCTTAAAATAGTATTGAAAACTTCTATCAAGTTGAGTTCTAGTTCTCGAAAGAGCTACAAAATGGGCCAGTGTCTAAATTTTTTTGACACCTCTCCAAGGAAACCATTTTGGAACCAAAAATTACCTTATCAACCCTCAATAAATGGTTACCAAGTTACCATAAACTATATTTATCTCAATTCCAAAATAATAGAAAAAGTCATGACTACATGAGTGGATTAGTTAGAAGATTTATAACAAGATAGTAAAGAACTATGTTATGATTGTAATGTAAAATTATAAGCACACAAATTTATTATTATTGTAGTAATTTGAAATTTTTTATGGAAATAATTAATTTGATCAATCTCACCACAATAGGAATTTTTTTATAGAATTAAACTAGATATTTTTCCACCTCTGCTTTGGATGTCATCTCAAATAAAAGAATATTAAGCAAGGTAACACAAAATTTCTTACCTGAATTGTTTAAACTTATACATGGGTGATTAAGAGAATGATTTAAAATAAGGATTCTCCTTCTTTAATAACACATGTATGAATTTACTATCAAATAAATGCAATCCCTTTTTAAATGCTTATTTCCAAATCCTTTTTCAACTTCTCTAAAGTAGATCTATGAAGTGAAATACATTATAAAGGTAAATGAGATAATAAATACATGTAAAAAATACCTACATAAAAATTCACTCCAATATTCAATAATCTCTGACCTTTTATATGAAGTTAATGGTCCCAGAGGGGAACTACTTCATCATCAGCACAACCCAACCTTACATTGGAAGAAAATAATAGTAGTTAAGTTACCCATTTTGGGAATTTTACTCATTATTTTAATAAGAAACATAAGGAAAAACAAATATAGGATTCATAATGTCTAGGGTGAAAGCTTAATGAGTAGGGACATGTTTCAACCCTTTAGTCCCTTCCCTAGATCTATGTAGAGATCACTACTGGTAGTGTTCTTTAATGGCCACACTCTGGATATTCCTTTGGGATTCTTAACAACTTCACACAAGTGTATGGGTGTGTTTATATATCCATATAACCCATATGATTATGTTAATTATCAAAACCACCCACTAAAGTCATTAAATACAACATACAATCCTAAAGATCCATAACACATCACACCTCTAACACATGACAAATAAAATAAATACATTCAACAACCTTCTATGAATTTAGGCATTAAATTTAAAATGGATAGAAACTTGAAACAACTAATTTATTCAATAGTTATATTAATTTTCAAGACTTTCACATAACAAAAGTTGCACTACCTAAAATAGGACATACTAGTTTGAAAAGGATATTGCATGAAAGAGACCATGAACAAGACTTCTCAAAACTATTGTGTATCACTGCTTGCATGACATCATAAGATCATAGGAAAAGTTGTGCATCAAGACAATAAGATTAATTTAGAAATTTCACAATAATTTTTCTTCTAGTTCTGTTCTACAAGTGTAGAATAAATTACATTGGAGTGACAAAGCACATGTGGCAAGATGTGTAGAATAATATGAAGACTTGTGGGTAAGCCTTACTTATGTAAACTACTATAAGATACTTGTTTCTATACTTTGTATTTTTATTGTTTGATGTAAGATTACGAGTACCTTCATCCTTTTTCTCCTTTTATTATGCTAGACATGGTGTATTTATCATTCTTTGGTGTAGAGGCTAAATTCCTTCCTTATCCACATTCCATGAGATTAGGATAGAGGTGCATTACCAAATTCCTCTTTATTTTTGGAAGATCATTCATCATGACTATTAAGGGAGTTTTGGGTAGAGATTCCTTGTGCACCCACTAGGATTTCCCATCCATGTCCACTAAGTCTTGGTAATTCTCCTATGTACATTATAAGATCTTGTGTTGGTTATTTCAATGTAGTTGATGAGTGTTTCAATCCTTCATCTTTTTTGCCTTCAAATATAGATTAGGGTTAGCTTTTTAATTTGGCCATGGTTTTCATTAGCTTTATCTTCTCTGATGATGGGCCATTTATCACATGGTTATATGTATTTTTTGTAATGCATGATGCTCTCCTTTCTGATATGTTTAAGGTTCAATCTCACTAGTTAGTTACAATATTTTGTTGTTGTATTTCTAGCTTTTAGCTTCTTGTTTCTTTTAGAAGTTTTAGCTCATTTTCACTCCCTCTTGCTATTACTAATGGTTGTAGTTTGAGTTTCATTGACCTACTTTAATATAATTTCTTTCCTTCTTTCCTTATTTTTTGTTTTTACATAATAAGTTGTCAACTTTGGTTTGGTATCATTATAGGTTCTTCCATCCTTATTATATCTACTATTATTGTTGATCTAGTGTGAGAGAAATGTAAAATTTTAATTCTTGCCATTATACATGATTCCTACCATAAGGCCCAAATCATGTTTGGTATGCAAGGAATGAGCATTGCCATTTTCATAAAGTTGCATCTGCATCACTTGCATCATCAAGTCCTATGGTGTTATTATCAATATATCTTCCTTTTCTCTAATTAACATGGGGACATGATTGCAGATGTATTATCAAGTTTTCTAATTCCTGGGTTATATGCACTTACAAATTCTTAATTCTTATTTTGTTAGCTTTGTGATATTTTCACAAAGAGTGCCCATCATAAATGGTTTTGAATCATCATTACTTCCCTTAGTAGGGAATCTTATTTATTCCCTATGATCCTCAATCTCCAATTTTTATCAAAAATTAATCAGACACAATGGGAATGCGACCATGTTCTTCTTGTCCATCTAAAGGACTCAAAAAATAATATATTTTGAGGGACTTCAAGAAGTCTTCAATGGATTGTGTAACATTATTTTCAATTATAGTAAATACAACCTAAATTTTTAACCTTGTTTTGAATTATTGATTTTATTTTCAACTTTTATATCAAAATTATTTTCTCAAGTCTTACTATATTTTAAGATGATTGGAGGAGATTATTTAAACAAGTTGTTAGATAATATATAGTAATGTGGCTAAGAACACTATCATCCAATAATTATGATCCAGATAGTTTTTTTGACTAGTGTCTTGTAGGATATTCATTTCCACTACCACTAATATTGGAAGATTTGTTCTCTCATTAAATGTAACATTTATATGTAGGTGTTTATGCTATGTGTAAACATCTAGATTGTAGATCATTATCTATGTGTTCCATTAAGAATATTATAATGGAGTATCATCTATTATGTGTTTTAGTAAAATATTTGATTTACAATAAAATAAAATAAATATATTTTTGATGCCATTTTCATGAATATGGTACATGTGTCAAAGATGGAAGTGATAAAGCAATTTTAGTTGACATGTTGTTCTAGGTGGTAGACAATCCTACATTTGTAAATTATATGCTTATTTTGGTGATCATGATTTTTATATTTCCCTTCATAAAATTAGATAGATTAGGTACAATATATTTTTGTCATAGCTTTCTTAGAATGTATCTGGTTCTCTTATAGGAGTAATAAGCAATATCTAACTATTGGGCAACTTGGAAATGGGTGAGTCATCTCTACAAGATCTACTAACTAATGTTAAATAAATAGACAAAAATACTAATTTTAACCCTTTCATAAATGGTGTAAGAGGAGAGTTCTTAGGGTTGAATCATGCATTTTCATAACTAGATTTGAAATGTGTCATTTCTCAGTGCATGCAATCACTTTCAGGAGTACAACTACATAAAAACAATATCATTACACATTTTATAGTTTCTCAAGGCCTACAATCACTTCTAAGAGTAAAAATTCATACAAATAATATCACTACACATTCTATGGAATCTACTTTCATGACACTAATAGTTTCAACCAAATTGGTCCAACCATATGCTCATATTGTCATTGTTTAATAAAAAGAGGTTGACTTTGTGGTACTTATCATGTTTAGATAATGATTGGTAAGTCTTGTTTATGATTAAAATAGAATTTTTGGACCTTTTTTTTTTTCATGTTACTTTATGGGAAGTTTATATTATCATGTTGATAGCTTGTCAACACAGTCAGGCAAGAAATAAAATATTGTGGAAAGCTACATAGAGGATTCTCAATGTATTAATTTATTCCAAGAATTGTGAGGAGGTGATATGAACCTTATCCAATAGTGTTTAATTTTTATAACTTTTTTTGAAAACTAAATCTTCAATACAACACTCGCAAAGTATACAATATGGGTTTGTACTAAAAAACAAGATATAATATGCGTATGTAATTGAATAAAAGTATTCATAAATAGTTTTATGATACCAAGGGATGAGATTCCTTATTTTGAACCTATAAAAACTATGAGATAATTTTTAAATGTATTTTTAATTCCAAAGATCCTTAAGAGAGCACCTACAGGCTCTATTTTCTGTATTAAATAGTTTGTGTGCACAAAAGTAGTAGACATGGATGGTATAATGGGAATTGAGACCTGTGAAATAAATTCTATGTTATAAAGGGTAGATAAAATTCATAAAAAGTTTGAAAACATTTTTCTAGTGTTATAAAATCTTGTATAAGATCAAAAATCATTGACAGACCTTGGGAACCTATAGACAAAGTATATATATGTATAATGTGAGAAAGATATTAATGGGAGATATGAATATAAGACTAAAGGATGAAAACTAGTATACATAAGATATCTATCAAATGAAAAATACATCAAAAGCCTTTACAGATCCTTGAAGTTCAAATAGGAACTCCAAAACCAAATATAGGTACTCTCGATGACTGCAAAATAGTTATGTGTACAGGACAAGAAATAATGTCATGAAACTTATAAATAGAAGCATGAACTGGTGACTCAATTGATTGGAAAATTTGAGTAAAAGTTACACATACCTAAAGCAATATTTAAAAAAATTTGATACTCATTTGAGGGCATACAAGAACAAAAACAGGTCTTAGGGCTTGTTAAATCAGTAAACCATAATTTTGGGTCTTTAATTTCAAAATAAATTTTGGGACATTCTGTCTAGTGAATATAGTTCAAAATTGGTAGTTAGAGAGGTGTATTTTTTGGATTATATATTTTCAAGGTTATAATATGGTAAGGTATGGTTTTATACCTATACAACCACCTATGTGAATGCAAGAGCAAACTAGGCCTAAATAAGTTGAATAGGGACCTAAAAGGAGTTGGAGAAAGGACTTCCTAGGTGAGTTTGGGGATGAAAATTTATAAAAGAGAAGAAAAAATATATGTTACTAAGATTTAACATTCATGTCTCCAAAAAAATACATACACATCTAAATCTAAAGAATTAGAGCTAAAAAGGGCTATTAGAGACTGAGTAAGCAACAAGCTAAGAGTAGTTTGGAGTTGGATGAAATCATAATGTCTAAAAGTAAATTTGAATTACATTCACATGCTAATGTGTTTGGCAGTTATAATTATATAAGGCTTGTATCCACTACATATTTTTATATGAGTGTTGATTATAATAATTGTAAGCAAATTACATCTGATCCCAAATCTTTGTATAACCTATCTATGAACTTGAGCTCATTTCCTATTTCTTGGGGTAAAAGTTATAGGGTATAGGAAGCCCATTTACATATAAAGTAAGGTCAACTATTAGTTTGAACTTAAGGCCTAATCTCCAACCTCAAGTTTTAAGTAGTCTATATACAAATAACTTTGGTGTAACAAGGCCAAGATATCATCCTCAAGTTATGAGTAGTTTCTCTACAGTCAACTTTGGTAGAGTAAGGCATTGCTTTTCACCTCAATTTATAATTAATTCATCTACTAGAAAATTTGGTGTAATAAGGTCAAATTTTCATCCTCAATTTACAAGTTTATCTATGGATAATTAAGGTTAAGGTAAAGTTATCCTTTTGACTCAAGGAAACTTGAGTAAAAACAAAGCTAAAATTTATAGGCTACACATGGGGATTCAAATCAAATGCAACAATTTCCCTCATAATATGTATGATTCCAATTTTAGTTTATAGTGGTCCCAGGTTAAATATGTTTGATTCCAATTTTATTCAATTTTTTCTTGGGCTTAGAGCTCCTTTCTCATAGTAGGTCAGTCTTATTTATTATGATGCAAGACTTCAGATGCTAAAGCAAACATCATTCTATGATAATTCAAACTTGACATCTCAGGACCAAGATAAAGATGAGTCTACATATTACTTGTCCTAGATGACCTTGTTCTAACACCTCCCAAAATTTGGTAGGCATTAAAAGAGGATTTATCTTTCAATCAACAAATTAAATTGAAATTAAAGATTCAAACCCAACTATTCAACATTTTCACACGTCTTAGCATTCATTTACCCCCATTTTTTTTACCATGCCCTAAAATGGAGATAGTATTATGGTCAAGGGTAAACATCAAACTCATTATCATCCTAAAGTCAATTGAGCACTTAAAGGATCTAAAGTCATTTGGGTGTAAACCTATCCATCCACAATAAATATTTAGTCCTAAGTTGATAGTTGTAACCTCATAATTTCATGGACCACTTAGAAGTAATAAATAATAAAAACATGTTAAGAAAGCTCATACCAAAAAATTCCAACTAACTTCATGCAAATTTACAAATTTCAAAGAGATGATTTAGAATTAAATCACAACAATAAAAATGCAATAATCCTAGAAATCTACCATCAATGCACAAAGTGTTCACAAAACTAAAGGGGAATTGTTAATAAATTTTTCTATATGAAAAAGAAAGTTTATTATTAATCAAAGAGATATACAAACTAGAAATGATCCAAAATGCTCAAATGTCATGACTGCATTAAACCCAACAACTAGAATAAGAGTAGCCAAAAGCGTACCCATAACCACCTAGAATTATCACATAATTAGAGAGAAAAATGCCATGATTGTGTGTTTAAATATATAAAACATAATAAGTAACCATTCAAAATGAGTGATCAGGCAATCTAAATATATTACTAGAATGAAATTAGTATCTTGGCAAATTGGTGGCTAAAAGAAGATAGGTTTGTTCATTGCCTCATAGTACCAATATATTGACCAAAGTATACACAAAAAACATTTTGATTATCATAAATATATGAATGGAATATGTGTGATTAGGTTAGTACAGCTATTTCTAGTTTGAATATTGTTTTTAGTATAATAATGAATGCAATACCACGCAAATCTACATACACAATAAAAATTAAATAAATGAACAAGTAAATATGATAGGAATGTAATGATATTAAAAAAGATCCGAGTTTAATACATATATGAGTGGCACCTTTTGGCATATATATATATATATATATATATATATATATATGCCAAAAGGTGCTACTGAGGACAACATAGCTAGAGCACTTAGATATGAATGTAAACTTAACCATCAACATCTATTCCCCTCATAAATATGGTTGGACTTTTAATTTCCACATCTATTCCATAGAACTAGGAGGAGATTGTTGCTATATGTTAAAAAAAATGGTTTACTTTTGATACATTTAATCTAGTAAATTCGAAGATTAGAATGTTGTTAGTGATGATTGGGAAGTACAAAAAAAGAACTAGATTATGAAATTTATTGCACTACATCTTTTATCTCATCCATATTAGGTACATGTAATATGTCAGCTATAGTGTCTTCTATATCCACGTGAGGATTGCACATAAAATTAATCAAAGATCAGGTATTTTAGTTTAATTTCACTTAGTTTTCTCAAAAACATAACACCTAAAACATCATGAATACTTAAAAAATTTAGCTCTTATATATCAAAATCCCTCTACCTCAGAAGGTCAAGATGTTTGAAATCTAATGCAAGGGCCTTTCCAGTCAAATATTTGATTTGGATAGGTTAGGGCTAAGCTTCATGGCCAATGATACATATTTATAATTAGTTAAAGGTGAAGGACAATATTATTTCAAAGTTTCAAACTCTAAAATTCAAGTTGATCTACAAGATGGGAAGCTCACAAAACTTGAACAATCTGCAACTCCTTCAACAAAAATAATTCTATGAGTGCAAGAGGTAATGTTGGATATTCAAAACAAGTAAACACAAATCCTCTTCCAATATGAGGACTTGAAAAATAAAACCATGGCCCACTAGAAATCAATTTAACAAAAAGTAAAGAGAACATTTTAATAGTGCATGGATACAAACAATAATGTTATAGAGAATGATCCATTGTAAGCAGACACTTCTTTAGTGTATTTTCTAAGCTAAATTTACTGCCCAACCTCTCCATCTTGAATATTTCAAGCTCATTTTCAAATTTGAATTAGCATAGAATGATTTTTGTTTACATTTTAGGACCAATCCAGAATCACTGCCAATCTTCAATCCAAATTCCAACCAACTAGGGTGGGTTTCATGCAACACATTTCAAATTCTAAATATTCACTCTAAGATGCTATGCCCCTCTCATGAGCCCTTTTAATTTATTTTTAATTTTTTTCCCTTATCCCTCCCCAAACATGACATCCACTTTAGAGGCTAACATTTATCTTTTAAAAGCAACTTGAAGTCACTTTTTTTTTCTAGGCATGAGTCAAGGGAGATTTTTATGAACACACCACCCTCATTTAAGTTATAAATTAGTTTTATAATAGAACTTAAATGACAAATAATAAATATTAATTTTATTATTTTTAGAACTCACCAAATCCATAATGGGAAATATTTCATTGAATTTATAGAGAAATAGAGGCCAACACTGACTGCTAAAAATAACATTTACTAAAAATAATAAATTGCTAAAAATAGTGTGTCCAAACACCAAACTAGCTCAATCTAAAAAACACTAAAACTTACTAAAAATAATAATTTATAAAAATAACCACTACTAAAAGTATCAACCCCCACTAGAAAACTTATAAAAACCTCCACAAATCCCAACATAGGACTTGAGTCCCCTAACGATACCCAATTAGACTATGAGAACCTTGGTATAGGCTAACGAAAAGCTCATATGAATCAAGTGAAAGAAGGGGACATTATAATTTGTTTCTAGTTGATGACAAGATCTGAAAAAAAAAAAAAGTCCAAAATATTAATCTCAAATGTTACTTTTTTTGACCCTATGTTTTGCATATGACTTGATTTTGGAGGGATTTTTAGTTAAAATTTCAATGTTGAGTACATTTTTTGTAGATATGTTTAAATTATGGATTTCTATGAATTTTAGATCTTAAGAATGTATTTAATTGAGGCACCAATTACAACATTCATTGATTGGTTCTATTTCATTAGTATTAGATTTTAAGGGTGGGCCCTTAATATTTTGGTGCCATGCCCAGAGGAGCATTTTATTTTAGAAAAATAACTTGGGCCTCGATTGTTGAGATGTGCTAGATTTATGCATCATCAAGGTTGTCAAGAAATCTACCTATACCACATAGTTAATTCCTACATAAATGTTGGGTACCACATAAATGTCCCTACATATCCCCTAATATTTTTGAATCAGGTCCTAGTGCTCAAAGTGCCTAAGCATACCACTTAATTAGTTATGAATATAGTATTTGTAGGATTTTATTTGTGGTTTTTAATAAAAGCAATTATGAAACTGCATTGTGTTTTTTATTGATAATGTAAATAATTTACATTTGAAGGGAAATATTTTAAAAATAATAGGTCTACCATATAGAATTCATACCTTTTTGTGTATCATTTATACAAGAGGACACAATATGACCATCATCTATATAAAATCCATTAATAAATAATTGAGAAAATAATATACATGGTAGACATACAGTAAATGACTTTGACCCAAAACAAACACATGAAGGCCATTTGAAGGATTGTCAGCTCTACTTCATAATTTGTAGTGTGTTTGCACCCTACATGTGTGGTTTTAGATTTTCCATGTTCTCCTTGACCAAAAAGTTTCTAGAATGAAGCAGGGTTTTAAGCATGGAGTAAGTTGGTAGGATTAAATTTGGCCCATGAAACATATGGTGTGATGTATTATTATGTACTTAGGATATGAGTTTTGTACTGCACTAGATAAGGCATTGTACTGATGTTGTAAGTTATTTGTGTAACTCAACATCCATTGTTAGATACAATTTGGAATTATTTTACATCTACTTGTTTGTATGGTGTAGTTGGGGTTACTAAAAATAATTTCACCCATGTTCTACAACATCTCTAATGTTTTTTATTTCAACCTTATGGATCTCACACTAAAATTTCCTTAAGTATGGATGAAGTGTTTGGATGGATTTTATAGTGATCTAAAGTTGTTTATCTCTACATTAACTAGAATTTGGTTTTGTGAATATGTGAGATTGATAATTTGAGGGCATTCTACTGTTCTGAAGTCATTATTAAGAGTATTATTATGTTTTATTTTTCCAAGAAAAAGATTTATTAGTTTTTTCCATTAGTCTTAAAATTTTAATTGAGTAAACATTAATTATAAGATCTCATATCCGTGGTGTTTTTATTTAGTACAATTGGAATTTTATAGTTGGATATGCCTTTCCATGTATCATTTTTTTCAAACAAAACACTATTATATTGTAATGAACCATTACACCAAAACCCCATACTATTAGTGAATTTTCCCACCATGATCTTAACACCCCACCATGTTTCCTACAATCCCATCCTCAAAATGGGTGTGAACCTCCACACACAGGTGGGAGCCCTAAATGAACACTACCATGCTGACATAACCACTTGAGACATAATACTTGAACATGGGTGGGCTCTTTGATACCAACTATAATGAATTGTTACACCAAAACCTTGAGTCATTAGTGAAATTAACCAATCATGATCCTAACAAATACCCTATAATCATAACATTCCACAAGAAGACACCATGATTTGATTTAGGATTTTTGTCAAACAACTATCATGCATCATGAATCCTACCACACATAACACATATTCAAAATATTACACCTTATAAATGTTCATCCTCTATTTCGTATCAACCATAATAGGCATATATATATATATATATATATATATATATATATATATATATACGTACATGACTATAAATTTGAGCATCACATCACTGGTGGATGGTTGGGCTAGGTGGATTGGCCCTCTTTTAAACTATTTTATTTTAAAAGGGTTGATATAAATACCCATAGAATGAAAAATGATGTTATATAGAGATAATGTTTACTATACCAGCATGTCGAGACTGAGCAATCTGAAACAACTATGATAGAAAATAATGGTGGACCAATGTTTGAGGGTTATGTTTCTCTATTTCGAGCTTTATTTTAAATTTTATTACTAACAATGCTAGATATTATAGTCCATTCCATTCACTAGATTTCATCTAAGAGTAATATAGATGAATACCTCAATTCTTAGTAAAGTCAAAAATAATATTCTTCTTAGGGAGAACATATAAATCTTAGAACTTAGTGAAGTGGTTAGTCCATAGGATAAAATAACTATAAGAAGGAAAAATTAGGCATAAAGTCTTATAATATTGGCTTTGATACAGGGTTAATGGCTAATACAATTTCCTATCAAATTTTTAATCTAGGGGTAATTGCTCCTTCATATTTCTAGATCATAACCATAAGTACCAAGTCATGATCTTGATACAATATAAAAATGTGTTTTACACATAGCCTTTTATGGCCACACATTGTGGCAACAACAACATAGGTAGTATATTCCAAGGTCTAATGAAATATAAGGTTGAATATCTTAGTTTTAGGATACATGACTTGGAATATGATGACAAGTCTATAAAATGGGAAATGGACTCTTTGAAAAGATAATAGTAATATATCAAATATTTCATGACTTTCATCCATCAAAAAGGGATACACAACTTACAAGGTGGTGGGTTATTTGATTTGATATTTTATATCATGAAGGGTTCTTTGATAGTTTTTATGATTTATGTTTAGTCTTGGCTTATCAGCTCTTTTTTTGGAGTTTATTTCTACTCTTATATGATATTTATGTTAATTGTTTGAGTACCATGTTATTTTGGTCATCTGTGGACATTAATATAAATTAATTCCATTTTTCACAAGGAATATTAGGGAATATAGATCATACACCCATGTCCTATTTAAGACTCAATTTTAGTATCATGGAGAGGGATTATGATAACCCAAGAATGTAAAGAAAATCATTTTTTAGAAGACATTTACACGGTTCAAAATCCAAAAAAATATAAGTATACACCATTTTGGAATACATGTAAAGAAAAGTTGAAATAGAATGAAGTGTAGATGGGTAAGTTTAGAAAAAAAAGTTTTGTAGCATATTTTAAGGTCAGAATGGTAGGAAGTAAATAGTTTAGGGGTGTGAAGCTCATAGATCACCATAGGTAATGAATGCTTTATTTATTGACTTTTTTTATGCATTACTTGTCTTGGTGTGTTGATTGCTTTAAACATATTTTTATTCTTATTTTGATGATTGAATATAAAGAAAGAAAGGAAAGAAAGAAAGAAAAAATATATTAATGTCCATGAATAACCAAAACAATTCAATGGGACTCAGAGAGTATATTGAGTTAGAGAAGTACTATGGTAAGAAGAGTAGAAAAAAAGAAACTTCAACAATCAACATAAATATCATGGAACTCAAATAATCAACATGGGATATAAATATCATATGAGAGTAGAAAGAAAATATAAAAAAGAGGTGATAAGTGAAGACTAAACATAAATCATAAAAAATATCAAAGAAACCTTCATGATAGAAAATATCAAATCAAAGAACCTGCCACCTTGTAAGTTGTGTATCCCTTTTTGATGGATGCAAGTCATGAAATATTTGATATATTATTTCTATTTTTTCAAAGATTCCATTGCCCATTTTATATACTTTTCATCACATTCTAAGTAATGTATCCTTAAACTGAGGTATTCAACCTTAGATTTCATTAGCCCTTGGATAATACTACATACATTGTTTTTGCCACAATGTATGGCCTTAAAAGGCCATGAATAAAACACATTTTTATATTATATCAAGATCATGACTTAGAATCACAGTTATGATCAAGTAATATGAAGGAGAAATTACCCCCAAATTAAAAACTTGATAGAGAACCATATTAGCTATTAATCTTGTATCAAATCTAGTATCATAGGATTTTATACCCATGTTTTCCCTCTTCTAGTTATTTTATCCTATGGACCAACCACTTCACTAAGTTCTAAGATTTATATGTTGTCCCTAAGATGAATATTAGATTGAAATTACTAAGAAATGAGGTATTCATCTATATTACTCTTAGATTAAATCTTGTGAATGGAATGGACTATACTATCTACCATTGTTAGTAATAAACTTTAAAAAATAGATAGAACTTGAGCAATATAACCCTCAAATATTGGTTCATCATTATTTTTTGTCTTAGTTGTTTTAGATTGGTTGATATCGACATGAACCTGTAGTAAACCTTGTCTCTATGGAGCATCATTTTTTTTTATTTGGGTATTTATATCAACCCTTTTAAAATAAACCAATTTGAAATAGGGCTGGTCTGCCTAGTCTAACCATACACCAATGCTGTGATGCTCAAATTTACAATCATGTAACTATATGCTTGCTATGGTTGATATCAGATCAAGGATACACATTTCTAAGGTATAGTCTTTTGAACATGTGTTATGTGTGGAAGGATTGATGATGCATTATAGTTATTACATAAAAATCCCAAATCAAATCATGGTGCCTTATTGTGGAATGTTACGATTAGAGGTTATGTGTTTTAAAACTAATGGGTGGATTTTACTAACACCTCAAGGTTTTGGTGTAACATTTCATTGCATTTGGTATCAGAGTACCCACCCATGTTCAAGTCTTAGGACTCAAGTGGTAACATCATTATGGTAGTGTTTGTTTGATGCTTCCACATGTGTATGGAGGTGCACACCCATTTTGAGGATGGGATTGTTGAAAGCATGGTGGGGTGTTAAGATCATGGTGGGAGAATTCACTAATAGTTTGGGATTTTGGTGTAATGGTTCATTATAGTATGATAGTGTTTTTTTTGAAAAAAATTATATATGGAAAGCCATATCCATCTATAAAATTCAAACTATACTAAATAAAAACATCATGGACATGAGATCTTATAATTAGTGTTTTCTCAGGTAAAATTTTAAAACTGATGGAAAAACTAATAAATATTTTTATTAGAAAAAGATAACATAATAATACTCTTAACAATGACATTAAAACACAATAATACCCTTAAATTTTCAATTAAAACCAGATTATGGTGCATGTAGAGCTAAAAAATGTAAAAGCCATCCAAACACTTCAGCCATTCTTAAGGAAATTTTAGTGTCAGATCCATAAGGTTGAAGTAATAAACATTAGATATGTTTCAGAACATGGGTGAAAATATTTTTAGCAGTCCCAATCTCACCATATAAATAAGTAGATATAAAATAATGCTAAATTGTAGGTAATGATGAATGTTGAGTTACACAAAGAACTTACAACATCAGTATAAGGCTTTATCCAGTGTAGTGTAAAACTCATTCCTAAGTACATAATATTACTTCACACCATATGTTGCATGGGCCAAATTTCCTCCTAAAAACTTGCTTCATGCTTAAAACCCTACTTCATTCTATAAAAAGTTTGGGCTAGGAGAACCTGGAAATTCCAAAACCATACATTTAAGGTGCAAACACACTACAAATTATGAAGTGGAGGTGATGATCATTCAAATGTATTTCATGTGTTTGTTTTCGATTAGAGTCATTTAACATATGTCTACCATGCATATTATTTCTCAGTTATGTATTAATGTATTTTAGCTAGATGATGGTCATATTGTGTCATCCAGTATAAATACTACCCAAAAAGGTATGACTTCTACATGGTAGGCCTATTATTATGAAAATATTTCCCTTCAAATGTAAATTATTTACATCATCAATAAAAAAACATAATGCATTTTAGAATTTATTTTATTAAAAAACATTAAAAATATCCTACAAAGACTATATTCAAAATTGATTAAGTGGTATGCTTAGGCACATTGAGCACTAAGACTTGATACAAAAATCTTAGGGGATATGTATGCATATTTATGTGGTACCCAACATTTATGCATGAATTAATTATGTGGTATAGGTAGATGTCCTAACAGCCTTGATGATGCATAAGTCTAACACATCTCAATAGTCAAGGCCTAAGTTATTTTTATGAAATAAAATGCTCCTCTAGGAATGGCACCAAAAGCTTAATGGCCCATCCTTCAAAGTTAATAGTAATCAAATAGAACCAATCAATGAATGTCATAATTGGTCCTTGAATTAAATACATTTTTAGGATCTAAAATTCATATAAATCTATAATTTAAACATATCTACAATAAATGTATTCAACATTGAAATTTTAACTAAGAATCCTTTCGAAAGTGAGTCATATACAAAACATAGGGTCAAAAAATGTAACATTTAAGATTAGTATTTTGGATGTTTTTATTTTAGATCTTGTCGTCAACTAGAAATAAATTATAATATCCCCTTATTGTAAATTATTAGTATGAGCTTTCCATTAGCCTATTCTAGGGTTCTCATAGGCTAATTAGGCCTGGTTATGGGACTTAGGTCTTGTGTTAGGCTTTGTGGAGGTTTTTATAAGTTTTTTGGTGGGGGTTACTAATTTTAGCAGTGGACATTTTTAAAACTTATTATTTTTATTAAGTTTTAGTGATTTTTATATTGAGTCAATTTAGTGTTTAGACACACTAATTTTAGAAATTTATTATATTTATTAAATGTTATTTTTAATAGTCAGTATTGGCCTCTATTTCTCTAGCATTTCAATGCAATATTTCCCATTATGGCTTTGGTGAGTTCTAAAAGTAATAAAACTAATGTTTATTATTTTTCACTTAATTTCTATTATAAAATTACTTATAACTTAAATGAGTGTGGTGTTTTCATAAAAAAACCCCTTGACTCATGGCTAGAAAAAAAATTGAATTCAAGTTTCCTTTAAAAGATAAATATTAGCCTCCAAAGTCAATGCCATGTTTGGGGAGGGATAAGGGGAAAAAAATAAAAATAAATTAAAAGGGCTCATAAGTGGGGCATAGCAACTTGGAGGGAAAAATTGTAATTTGAAACGTGTTTTATGAAAACCCACCCTAGATGGTTGGAATTTGAATTGAATATTGAGAAATTTTTTGGATTGTTCTTGAAATGCAAACAAAAATCATTTTTTGCCAATTAAAATTTGAAAATGAGATTAAAATATTCAATATGGAGAGGTTGGGCAGTAAAATCAACTTGGAAAATACTCTAAAGAAGTGTCTACTTATAATGGATCATACTCTAGAGCATTATTGTTTGTATCTATGTACTATTGAAATGTTTTCTTTGCTTGTTTTTAAATATATTTCTAGTGGTCCATGGTTTTGTTTTTTGAGTCCTTGTGTGGGAAGAGGATCTATGTTTGCTTATTTTGAATATCAGACATTACCTCTTACAGTCATCAAATTATTTATTGATTAGCTTCCAAGTACTTATTACCTTTTATATTAACTAATTCAACACCAATGCCTAATCCCTTATTGGATCTCGCATTGTTGAAATGGAGCATCCATAACTAGGAAGGTAATTAGACTTATATTTCCTACACCTCATACTTTGTGGTAAAGGTATAAATCCCAAGGTTAGGATATTTTTATTTTACATTTTCATTCTTAATATTATATTGTATAATGGGGTGCTTCATTCTTGGTTCCTATTTAATTCAAATATGGTTTAAAATACCTCTCCATGGTAACCAAATATTAGAGAAGTCCTTGGACCAGTCTCTACTAAGAAGGAATATGTATCCTTATATGATATCCACCATAAGTACATCAATGGTAATTTATAATCATGTATAATATGTAACTTGGATGTGAACATCCTTCATTTATTCAACTACAGGTACCATTATCTTGTATAGCTATGAAACTATCCACTTTGATAGTCTTGGAGTCAATATAATCTTTTGGAAAATTAATGTTGGCATCATAGTATCTAAAGATTCAAAATATAAAAAAAAAACAATTTTTAATTTTATTTATAAATGGTGTAATAGTAAATAATAAATGATGAAGCTCTATTTTACTCTTGTATATAATATTTGTATGAGTATCATTTATCTTCTCTATAGTAGACTTTCTTGTAATTGGCCTCTATAGGAGCTCATGTTGTTAAGTGAACTGATCTAACTCATGAAGAGTGATGTATTCAATAATTTTGTATCCTCATTTTCTATGTTCTTCCTTATTCAAGAATTGTTCACTCCCTTTTGGGGGAGATGGATTCTTATCAACCCTTCCATTTGGTGGAATAGTGGTATTATTTAGAGGTGTAGACATTGTGAAGGGTTATTTATTCCTCATATTTTAACTACCCTTTCGGTACTATAAGGCATGTATCTCACCAAATTTATGTTTTAGTTCATTATCATCCTCACTTGGGAAAGGAGACTCATGAGTCTCAAATACTATGGTTGTGTTTGAGGGACCAAATTCAGGGTGAAATGTCAAAGGGTTTTTCATCAAATATTTCCTTACCATATCCATTTGGAATATTTAAAATGTTTCACATAACTTTATAGATTCAATTTAACCATATTGTGATGTATTATGAACTCTACACCAATTGCGTAGATCTATTTCCACTATATTGATTTTTGGCAACTTATTGGGCTATTGATGTTTCATATTATTTATAGATTGATTTAAATGTCCATTACATCTTTAAACTCCAAAATTTTACTTATTATTTTGGTTATTAGGATCACCCATCTTCCTCTTCATGTTTAATAAGTTATTGTTCAACTTATAGACCATTATTTCTATAGAATGTAATTCTACTTTGGTTAAATCAACAACTTAAGAAACTATAGTATTATTTGGAATTAAATTTTGATTCTATTGACAACAATTCATCTATACATGATTGTTCATATAACCATTATTTTTATTTGGTGTCTACTACGTCATAGGAGGTAGTGCATAAAACTAAATCTAGTTAAACATAAGAACATTTTTATTCACATGAGGCACTTGCTTTAGATATGGGAATATAGCATTAATATTTGGGGTGCCTTGTACTTCAATATTTAGCTATATATAAATACTGATATCTTCTCTATATACTAATTCTAAAGTGTTGGTAGAAGTGTCTCTTCATAGAAACACTATTTATTGGATCTATGGCATTCTTTAACATCTTCAATGTTAAAATTTTCATCTGTTGTATATTTTGGACTCAGCTAGGTGTACACATTTTGAAATTTTACATTAAAATCTTGAATTGGATCATTAGGTTCCATCTTCAAACTAGTAAAATATTGATACACTAGGTTAGGGATGGTAACTTGTTCAAATTAGGCAAGGAATGTGATTTGATGTGTATTCCAAGAAATAATTTACTTATCTTGAAGATTAAGGTACAAATCATAGGCAACATCCTACAATGTAAATGGGAAAATCTTACATGCAACATATTCACCATTAAAATCCATTAACCTCAAAGTAGCCTTGAAATACTTGATATGTTCCTCTATAATTCTTCCTCATAAGGGGATAAATAAGGTACATACTTTTCTAGATTCCTTGGTAAATTGTGCACATCCCCTTTGATGGAAATAAAATATCTAACTAACTAATGTGGTCAAACCATTGGATTATTAATGGGATATATATTTATTATGGGATAAGGTGTCTTAGTCTAAGGTATTATGGAATAACTTGTACAGATATAGGCCTTGAATGTACTAATAAAGGTGAAACCAAAAGACTAGTTAGGGCCCTAAATTTGGTAACTATCTTAGGTGTCACCAGGTTAACTCAAATGTAGGGGATAACTTCTTAATAGGGAAGGCACATAAGTGGCACTCCTTCTATCACCAAATTTTTCCTATTGATGTGGGTCTTGTACATACTCCCAAATTTAACAAGGTATCCTATAACATTTTATTATCTCAATGGAGATAAAATCCACTCCAGGGCACAGGTTACAAGTATGGGTTAAATAATATGGTGGAGGTATAATAGGCTAAGAATGTATGTTGTTAATAAGGTGTGATTATAGTGAAATGAATCCTAGTAACTAAATGAAAACCTAGTTGGGTTGGAGGGATGGAAACTATTCTAAAGTGGGTAGATCTCAATCAAAGAAAATTCAAATAGAGAGAAGGAGAGAGAAAAAATAAGGATATATGGTCTAAATATATTACTTCTTAGGTTGGTTTATTTGTGTAAAAGTGTTTCCATAACTAATTATTGCTTCTGGAAGCTATTACACATTCATTGACATACATAGTTAGGTTGTCGAGGAAGAAATGGTATAGGAAAGTTAGAAATCTAAGATGGTTTCTCATTTTAGAGTAATTATTTCACACCCTTACTCGAGAGATTATATCTCAGACTAGAAAGATATCTTAGTTAGATTTGGTAAAAATATAGCTTGTGAATATTCCTAATGACACATATATGTCATATGAATCTTTGTAAACTATATTTTCACAAAAAATTAGTTAAGTCTATCAAAAACCAAAAAATAAATAAAATGATTGAGCCTAAGACCTCATGAGCATACAAAGAATAGATAATAATACGATTTAGTGTCAAGTGATCTTTGTCAATTATAATTTGTGTTTATACATCTCCATTGAATCTTTGGAGTGGTCGAATTTTATGATGAATTCAAAAAATTGACGTACAATGGGACTCAAAAAATTGTTAACACTTTGTTGTATATCTTGAACATGATAATTATAATCTAATGAGGTCTATTTATAAGGATTTAAGATCAATGATGGCCCTTCATATATAAATCAAGATGAACAGTTACAAATAAGTCCTCAATAGTGCACATCGATCAACACATGGATCACTAATGTAAGCCCTTCATCTTACTCAAGATGGAAGGTGGAGGATAGATCTTGAAAATTTTAAATAAGGATTAATATTATTTCTTTATCTTGTTTCCAAGTTGAAGGGTGGAGGATTATCCTCATAATATCTTTGTGAAAGCCATTGTGGGTCTTTCATTTTGTTTCTAAGATGAAGGGTGGAGAATCATTCCAAAGAAATAAAATGGGTAACCGATGTGAGCACCGCATCTTGTTTCCAAGATGAAGGGTTGAGAATAATCTCTAAAATAGCTCATGAGATTCATTGTGGTACCTTCATATTTTTTCCAAGATTAATGTTAGATAATAATATTTCATATTAATTCATTTGGTATACATTTTTATCTCACAAAATAATATTACATAAGATCTCAATATTCTTTTTCGAATAAATATTCTGTTTGGAAGGAAAATGAGGAATTAATAGTTAAAAGAAAATTATAATTCTATTTGAATAGAATTATTATTATAAGAATGATTAATTCAATTAAATCAACTAAAGAAGGGGAAGTAATGAATGGATCAAATTAGAATAATTGACCAGAGAAAATAACCATAATGATAATTGAATAGATCTAATATAGTGAATTATCCAACCTAGAGATTCCATAAGGTTAATTCGAAATCATATGTTATATGAATATATGAATTTAGACTAGAGTATAAGAATTAGTGAATTGATCAAAGTAAAATAATTGATCCAACAAAATGACTAGAATGATAATTGAATAAATCTAATACGGTGAATTTTCCCACCTAAAAATTCCAAAATCTAAATTTAAAATAGTATGTTAGATGAGGATATGAATTCATACTAGTTTATGTGTAATTACATAAAGTTTCATTTTAAAATTATGACATAGAAGTGATAAAAAAGGATTTTCTACATTTTCCCATTTTTGAGAAGGCATTGTGAGATGTAGATGAAGTAACAAATTTTCAAATAATAAAAAAAATCGTTCAAATGATTGTAGAATAAAATTAGTAGATGTTAGTTAAGATTAATTCACTAAATGTACAAGCAAAAGGGTTCAAATATTTCCCAAATTAGTGTTTGGTAAGTCTTGGATTCCCCCTCGATGGAAAGTTGGTAAAATTTTGGATGAGTGGACCCATGAAAGGAATAAATGATCATAGAGAGATTGATGAATTTTATTTTTATCTCATATGATACTTATTTCATTTGATTATGTCACTTTTATATTTATTAGACATTATTTATAAGACTTTGATTTATTTATGCTCTTTTTGTTAGTATTGATGACATGATCATGATGTTTATTAGATTTGATGATTGGATCTGATATATATATATATATATATATATATATATATATATATATATATATATGATTTATATAATTGACATTTAAACCATTTTGAAACTTGTATTTTTATATTTCACATGATAGTATGCATCTTAATCTAAGAATTACCATGATAACATTCATTTGTCGAAATGTGTAAAACATTCAATTCAAAAGGCAAATGTATACAACTTAAAAAAAGATATGAAAAATCAAGCTTTAAATGTATGGCATAAAGAACTTAAATCAATTCTAATTTAGATAAAAATTTTCACCACTCAAAATTATTATATCAATAATTTATACTTAAGTGAAAAGCATAATGTACTAAATTAAGGAAACTAAGTAATAAATAACATACCAATAAATAAAAATAATAATCAACACACAAGTGAAAGTAAATGAACATTTAATTAAAAAAGAAATGTGTGTGACAATAAGGCATTACTCTTTTAGACCAAGGGTTTGAAAAAGTAATCATGACCAAGAGAAATATAAAAATAAATAAGGGGTGGTAGAGATGACTCCAAATGATTCATGTAAGCGGATGCTCCCCACATAGTCCTGTGTTCTTGATTCCAAATGTAGTTCTCCAAAAGATTTGGGATTGAATAAAATTATGAAAAGTAAATAAGAGAGATTATATAATAAAAATATGAACATGGAATCACAAAATTTTAAGACTGTATAAATAAAAAGATTGACAAAATGGCAAGGGATATGCTCATAAAACATTGAGAGAATGGGATAAATTATGGCTTAGTTGACCTTAGACAACTAACCACTACCTACACAATCTAATTGGACCTCAAACCATTCTAGTCTAACTAGAAATTGAGCACATAAAATGATAAATATGATAAATACTAGGAATGAATATTTGATATGGAATGGATGAATATTTGATATGGAATGGTTAAACTCACAAAATGGGGAGAACATTAAATTAACTCAAAAAATGGAAAGATCATGGATTTAAACTCATAAAATGTTGAAATCATGGAATTTGAATTGTCATAAAATGACGAGAAGGTAGAATTGATCTTGAAAAATAATGAGAATGTGGCAAGTCGGTCTCACTTTTTTCAAATGTCTTACTCATGAGGAGATGAAAAACACCTATGAGGTACTTCATTATGTACCACCTAGCTAAAAGCAACTAGAAATCCAAGTTGAGTAATAAGATGAAAACTAAGAAATTATGTGACATTAGAGATTGGAATAGATGGGGAACCTAAGTCAAGTAATCTTTTAGGGTTTTCTACAAAAGGGAATTTTTGGAATATTTAAACTATTTAGGTATTTTTGAAATATTTGAATTATTTAAGGATATTTATAATATTTGAAATATTTAGGGATTTTGGAATATTTTAAATGTTTTAATGTTATGAATGTTTAGGATTTTATAAAAATTTTAATGTTTTTGAGTTTTTGGCATCTTCAATTAATGGATAAACATGATATGCAAAATTATTTGACTCATAAAATAGTGAGAGAATGTAATTAACTCATAAAATGTAGAGAACATGGAATGGGAATGTTTTGGAGTGTTTGGATCATTATACCAAAAGGTGATCACTAGTAAAGGGAAAACCTATTGTAGAACTAGGATGTAAAGTAATAGAAAATGGTAGTATTAGGATGATAAAATTGGTTAATAGTGGATGATAATAAAATGAATAATATCCAAGGACCATGTCATGCGGGAACCAAAAAGTCTAGTTATCAAAGTGTCACTAAAAGAATATGCCAAGAGATTTTGTAAAGCATGAATCATAACAACTTCCACTTTCTTATTAAGACCAAGACGACAGTAAAAGTTGGACTAGGGTAAGATGAACATAAAAATGGTTTAGGACAACGTAAAATGGTCAATATGATGGGAATGAAATCAATTTCAATGTAGATAAGGATTCCCCCAAGTGTCAAGGTACTTGTAAACAACCTAGTTTTCATAATGGTACTTTTCAAAAGTGCCACAAGCATAGTTTTCACCATTCAACAAATTATTTTTCTATTTTAGTTTGATTTTGATTTTTTTAAATTTTTTGCATCTCAACTCAATAGATAATTATGATATGGATAATGTTTAATGTTTTATCTCTAACCCATACGAATTCAAAATAGAAAATCTAATTCTATTACTGATGTAGGCTATACTATTATTATTATGATCTCTAATGGTTGTTGATTTTGATTCCTTCAAACCTCTAAATAAGGTGTTTTCATAGTATCTTAATAAAAGAGTGATGCCATGAAGGGTACATATGGATAGGTATTAGATAAATGATTTGATTAGATAATTAAATATATGTCATAAATGAATAATAAGATCATAATGTAATGTATAATTGTTGGGGGATAAATGAATATTGGGATTTTTAATCACACATAGTGTTTATGATTATGGATTCAACTTTATTTTGGATATGGAAAGGTTTATACTAAATTTAATATTATCCTCATTATGTAATGAGCAACTAATTTACTTATCTACTTGTACCTCAAATAGGTTTTCACCAATAAAGTCTTATTGATTGTTCTAATTTGGATTGTCCAATAGTAACTTGAATACAGTTTCACAAAGGGATGTTGATCATTAATTTTGATAGTACCTTAGCACCTTAAACAAGGATTCACTAAAATATGTTAATTATGTATTTGACATATTTTCTATCACCTCAAACAAGGTTTCACTAGAATATGATGAGTTAAGAATTTGATTATCCCCTAGAAACTCAAATAAGGTTTCACTAGGAGGTTGTTTTTATACCTAAATATTATCTTGGAACACTAAATATTCTTCCACCAAAATGTCACAATGAAATAAGTTCTATAATGTGTGATTTTTTAGGTCCCAATCGATGTTTATGGGAGGTGGAATATCAAAATAATGGGTAGGATGGTTAATGATAAAGGGACATATAATTTCAATGAAATGGTAAAAGGTAAAAATATCCTCACAGAGGCTACTAGGATAACTTGTGTCAATGTTGAAGGAAGTATCCTCAAAAACTATGGAAGGATCATAAATATATTCAATTTGATGTATAAGAAGTGTGTAGCCAATGTCATAACATATATTAAGGTATGTTAATTCTAAAGCTAATTCAAACTCATGTTAATCTAGTAGATGTGTATAGACAATGTTATAATATCTATTAATATATTTTGATTTTAAATGAAATTCTCAATCAAGAGGCTATGAACATGATGTTGAGATTGATTTTGATTATACTTATAATGCTAAATATAATAGTGGTTTTAGAATGGAAATCAATTCTACTAGTCATTCTAAAATATGACTTTATTATGATGTAGATGTTTGTCTTGATTGTGATGTTGAATTTGAATCTAGTTATCATAAGAAAGTTGATATTAATTTAGATTTAGAAACAAAGAATAACTATTTAATTGCATTATCCAAAAGTACATTTTTCATTATGTACTTAGAAAATAAGGCTTTGGGATTAAGACATTTTTGGAAATGATTAACTTTAGAGGATGGGATAAAATATGTTTCAGATCAATAATGGGTTATTCAAATATGGGTTCATCAAAAATAAGAGGATGGCCAAAGGATGACTCAACAAATATGGGAAATTCAATGAGAATTTTAGAAATGGGTGATTTATCTTGTTATTTAATTTAAAGTTAATGAGTATGATTGTAATTAATAAAGTGAATTTAGCATATCCCTAGTGAGTGATTCTCAAACTAGGGTGTACTTGGATCTTTATTGAAAATGGGTTTTAGGGCCAGATTAAAAACTTATTAAATTTGAGAGAGGTTTTATCCAAGATAAATATTGAGTCTATTGCATCTTGGATTATAGATGGGATATGGATTGGCACTTGGTAGGATTGTTATGACTCAATCATGATATACTCATGGCCAATAAAGTCATGGACATAAATCTTGATCTTAATGCATTGGTTAAGTTAATTTCCTTGAATTATATTTTACTTGAAATATTATTGTCTTTGGTACCACTTACGTTTGGGATCATTTTCACCAAAAGGATTAGTATGTGGATACATAATCATGTTTATAAAAACCAATTGGTAAAATATGTCTTTCAAATATGCATTAAATAGATTTGACATTTGACATGAATGTTGTAATTTATAAGTCAAATCAGTGTGATATAAAGGTATCAAAATGGATTCCATTTTGCTATCATGATCATATTGTTCATAAGATATATCATACTATAACATGGATTCCATTGAATTATTTAAAAATTAAATAAAATATTGATTAAAAGATGTCCCCAAGCATGGATACATGAAAGGTGAAAGATTAGATTTGAATTGGCCTAAAGTAAGGAATAATTAATCAGATGTGTTTTAATCTCAAATTTTACTTTGATGTTGGATTGGATTCCAATGAGAGAAAATATGGATGTCATGAATTCTTCATTCTAAACTGACAGGTAAAAGATATTGAATGGGAAGATAATGATATGATTTTCAAAATGATAAAATAAAACACTTTGGACTTGAACAAATTTAAATCAAGCATAATAAAATTGTATGACAAGATTAGTTTAAAAATAACATGGATAGCATAATGGTATGATTTCATACAAAAAAGCTTTATTTTAGACAAATTTGGAAATCAGTCATAAAAATAAAAAGTTTTGACTTGGAATGAGGACAAAATGATGGTATAATTTCACATAAATAATGTATGAAATATATGCATTAGAATAATTTTAGATGTATAGAGAAATAATTTTTAACCAATAATATATATAGAGTGATAACTCTTTGTATACGTGTATTTAAATTATGACAAATTTTTGACAACACAATCAACTAACCAAACTCTCAATTTGAAGACCCTATTTTAGTAATTGACATGGAATTACTCCACCTTCATCGAGTCTTATGATATACTTTCCTTGAGAGAGGAAAAAATTTAAGATTATTTAACTAAATTATTATAGTTATTGGTCATATTTTAATACCACCCTTATCTCAAAAGGATTGTATATAAAATATATCTCTAGGTGAAGTTACTTTTACAATCTTATGCCAATGAATGTTTTGTGGCCAAAAGCTCTTAAGCTAATGTTATTTTGGGTTTTTTTACTGGTCTAGATATACCTTTTAGTAGAAGGTAAATTTTTAAAAATATATCAATTATGTGTGATATATTTTGGGCCATTAATAAAGGTTCTAGTTCCTTCATGACTACTTCTATCAGAAGGGTCTCAGTGAAGTGCTAATAGCATAATAAGGCTCTAAAGAACCACTAGATAAGATAATACTAGCATAATCCTAATTTATATACCCCACTAGATAATGAGGTTGGTACAATGATAGGTAATGATTTACAAATCATCACTCCCTAAGGACTCATTAGAATTAAATGACACCCCAAACATAGAGCCAAAATAAAAAGGAAGGTATTACTGTTCTAATTCACACAACTCCCACTAAGGGAAAATGAAGATCATAATAGGCAAATATTTGGGAAAAAAAATTATTACCTCCATGTTTATGATTTAACCTATAAAATGGGAGAGTATACATTTGAATGATTTTTAAATTATTTTAATAATCTTCTACCACATTCTTTTTAATTCATTTGATTTCATTCTTTCCCTACAAGTGTGATTTACTTCTAATTACTTTAAATTCATGTAATTTCATTTATTCAAGTGTGTTCTTATATGCAATTGATATAATTCAATAGGTGAGTAAGAGTTTCACATATGTTGTTGGAATATTTTCAAATATAAACACACCCTAGGTTGATAATTAATGAAGTAGTTTGTTTTATAAACCAAGTGGTTGCCCTATATTATAGATCAAGTTATATGTTTAGAGATCGGTATTCATCAATGTAATTGGTGGTTAAAATTCTACTCATATTCCAATATAACTAGAAGTTATAAAATGGACTCTATTTTCACTTTAAGGAAACATTTGGCCAATATAATCATAAGTTTTTGAAATTTTATGAATTGTATTAGGTTGGCCAATATTTATTAGAATCACTAAGAGAATAAAATTTTGGGACAACCCATGGAGTGATTTCCAATGGTGGGTGATAGGTGGAACATAGCCAAGAGGTCATAGTTCATGTTTATCATCATTATATTTTTAATAACATTTTATCATGTAATTTTTCAAAATGATTTATATCCAATTTAAGTGTTAGGGTTGGGAAATTATGTAATCATCATCATATGATGGAGAAATATTAAAATCATGTGTAATTTATTGAGATTTATAATTATATGTATATTTATAAAACATACCAATTTTATTAAATATTTAAGGAGATAGTGATAAAGGATCCTAAAAAAGCTTAGTTTCCCTAATTTCATTTTATAATAAACCATCTTCTATATAGGAAGCTTAATGAGCATTACAAGGAGGTGGGATCTGTGTATCACCATAAAGTAAGGGAACTTTCCTATCTCATGGTAGGATGGATAAAGGAATCAATATAATAGTGTTACACATGGTATTTATTTCATTAGATTCATTATAATAAGAATTGGAGAGATCTAATTACAAATTGGGATGCATGTTAGCTTAGGAAGACTTGGACTATTAATGTAATGAATACTTAGGGTGTTATTTTTAAGGATTAGGTAATTTTAGACCCCATGGGTTGGGATTATCTTCATGTTTATAACTCTCACCATCATGATTGAACTTAATACATTAGCTACAAAAAGAGGTGATAACTTTCATGTGATCAGTATAAGGATGACCTAAAATAATATAAGATAGTGGAATATCTAAAAGCATAATCTTGGATATAACTATTTTGGTTTTATAGTGAGGGAAATAAAAATACAACTAAGATTATTTTTTTTGGTTTTATCACATTCATGACATGTAAGTCTAGTTTGTTTAAGGTCATATTTGGAGTATCTAATTTTTAATATTATTCAAAGTTATGTGACATTAATTTTCAAACATTCATAAACTAAAATGTTTTTTTTAGAGTATTAGTTATCAAAATATTAATAAAGAGAGGTGGGTCATTAGCTTAAAAAATGACCTCATCATTGATCATATTTTATTTAGAAAACTCTATGGAAGGTTTCTTAGAATAGGAAGGATGAGAAATAGTTTTGATGTTATCAATTTTTGTGAGTGATATGCCTTATAAATGTTAGAGAGATCATTTAATTTCAATTGATGGGGATTATTATTTATATTTAAATTATTATATGAGAAATTTTTGATGATATGGTGATGTTATCATGAGTTTCATCGAAGGAATATTCAAAGGTAAGTAATTAAGCTTATCTAGGAATTTACATTGTGATTTTTTATTAGAACCATAATGATATTTAATTTAATTTGTAAGAGTGACTTTAGGAGATAAGGTAGTATCAAGATTTGATGTGATAATTTAAGGCTCTAGAGGTGGAGCAGGTTAATCACTATAGAAAATTGGAAGAGGATGTAGTTGTGGTAGTAATGTCCTTGATAAATACTCCTACATGAGATGTCTTCTTAGGTTTAGTGTCAATATATTTGTGATTGGGAATATGATAATATTTATCATTTTTCATATTAAAAATTTGGAATTAATGTAATAGTGATCATATTTGGCATCAATAGTTGATCCATGGCCCAAACGGAGACCCAATGGATAAAATAATAAAGTTGATTTTATAGGGTTATGAATTCAATCATATTTATAAATGACATAAAGTATTAAAGTCCAGTGTGTTCAAATAACAAGGAAAGTAAGAAAGAGAAGATAAGTAATGTATAATTTTAATAGAAAGTAATTATTATGCTAAGTTATATGCAATATATAAGAGATCAAGTGTCTAGTATCTAAATACTTTCTAAATTCATTATTATATGTCTCTAACCTACACATAATGGAGTCATACATTACTAAACAAATGAGAAAGATGAAGTGTCAGTTGAACCATTACAACATTTGATAAAAATTGCTTCATAATCAAGAAGTGTGGTGACATCACTAACTACCATTACTAAAAAAATTGATTTATATATTAATAACATCACAAGACGTACGTGATAATGTGTATTATGGAATTATATCATATAAATTGGCACATAGGTGGATAACCCAATGTATATGATTTTAATATTTGGGTAAGTCTAGCTATACAACAATGTTGAACTATTTTAATATATTTGAACCCAAGTCCTCCTATATTAGTAACTCATTAAAAATAAATGGATTCCATTTTATACACTCATGGTAAAATATATGGAAAAAAATTTGTAACTTGCACTTATATAAAAAAATTTCCTTGATAAGACATTTGACCTGATTTTGAGATTTAGAAGAGAGGGATATATTATTGACACACCTCTTTAACTTGAACATCAATGACTTGATCTAATTTTACCATGATTCTAAAATATAGATTAATCTATGTTTTTTGAAGATTCTTTGTAATATATAAAGAGTCTAACAATGGTGGAAAGTAATGGCACAAGAGTTATGTATTGGATATTAGATGCAACCCAAGATAATTTGGAAGATTAATCTCAAAATAATTATCCCATTTTTTCATAATGGTATAATACCCATACCAAAGTGGATAAATATTTTGGTAAGGTATTTGTAATGTTTCATTATATAGGTGTATTCAGACTTGATAAATAACTTAGAAGGTGTGTGGTGGATAATGCTTGTATTTTATTTTACACTAGCATGTTTTATAAATATTTTCACTTGTTATTGAATGTGTCTAATGAATTTAAAAACTTTTTAAACTTTAATTTAAGTTTAATTAATTCATACTATTAATAGTAGAATAAGATAAGTTGTGTCAATGGGTGTCAAAGTTTGTAAACTAAGTAGACCTTAAAAGGGTTGCATGTGGTAGAGATATATAGATCTCTATTGTAGTTATGTTGAATGAAAGGTAGGATTTCATTGCAAGTGTGATTATTATTTAAACTATACACTCTCATTATGTGCACTATCATCTTATTTACCACTTTCATCTATATATTAGCCAATGGATGAGATGCAGTGGATTTGTTCAATTTTGTGTCTAGCATATAACAAAGTGATTTTCATAAATTTATCAAGAATATTATATCTTTATTATTTAAAAAAATTTATGTTATTCTAAATTAGATCTAGACATGTAAAAAATACAAATGAGTTATTTATAGAGTTGATATTGATTTCTTACAAGATATTATAATTTTCATTTCTTAGAATATATCAACTATTACATATACAAAATCATTTCCATGTTTTTTGTAAGGTATCTTAAGATAAAATCCATGGAAATGAATTCCCACTAACTTTTTAGAATTGGTATAGGTGTATACAAACCTTGATTCTTATTGATTGGCATTATAATTTCACAAGTGGAATAAGAATTGAGGTATTTGGATATATTTGACCTAATATGTGGCCAAAAGAACTACTTTTGCAACACCAAAAGAGTTTTTTCAACTCTAAAATGTCCTAAAACTTTTATGAAATGATCCTCTAATATTATTTTCTATGTTTTTTTCATTTTTTAGAACATACAAGTGCCTAAGGTGATATATAATTCTATACTACAAGTAGAAACACGTAACTAAATTTTTGTTTTTACATGGATAATTATGTTAGATATTTGAAAAATCCATGTCAAATAGATATACTTATAACCATGATTTGAAATCATGTTCACATGCATCAAGTGTAAAAAGGATATTTTTAATTGGTGGATAACTAAGATAATATGTGGTTGGATTGGTGCTTCCATTCTTATTTTTGATGTTAAAATGGAAAAACTAAAGATAAAAAAACAATTTTTTAAGCAACTCTTGCTAAAAATTATTTTGAGTGTGGAATAATTAAAGTATCTTTTATTTTTTATGTATCATAGTCTCATTTCCTATGATATATTAATTTCAATATTTACATTCTTAAATAATAACATAAATATCATGATCATAGGTTTGGTAATATATTACCAATGTGATGAATGTTTCATTACAGTATGAAACTATGAGACCATGTTGATTGAGGACTAATCCAAGTGTGAATTCAAAGGAATTTGTATCAATCTCAAATGGTTATTAAAGGTCAAGTAAATCAAGTAAAAGTATAAAATAGAGTCTAAATTTCAATTATTTGAATCATTTCTTAACATAACTATCCATATGAAATTTTATTTAGCATCACCTTTGGTAACTTGGTTTATACACAAGTCACATTAAAAAACCAATTAAAAATAACTTGCATAAATTTTCCATGCCCAATAAGTTGTGAAGATTTATGAGAGTTTTTAGTTATGACCATATTCGGATGAATTTAATCTTGGTTCAATCTATGTGCACTCCTTTTTCGTCTACTATGTATTATATATATTGTATCTTCCACATATAAAATGAATATTTCTCCATGGTTATATACATATTATATTTTCTTATAGTGTCAATCACTTTATATATATGGCATAGATGTTCATATCATGTTTTTAGGAAGATTAGGATGTTGTTAAGGTAGACTAGAACAAATTAAGTAGTCAATAGCCTAATAATCTCATTCATCATCTACATTAATGTAGTTGGTTCATTTTTCAAATTGAAGGACATGTCTAACCATTTAAACAAACCTTATTTTTCTTTGAATATTGTCATCCATACCCATTTAGGTTCAAGAGCTATCTGATGATGCCTAGAATTAAGATAGATTTTGGTGAATTATTTTCCACCATAGAGATATACTAAAAATTCCCTGATCTATAAAAGAGAATAGTATCTCTTTACTATTATCTTGTTGGGATCACTATAATTGATGCACAACCTTCAAGTGTCATATTTATTTGGTATAACCACAATGGGGTTATCACAAGGTAATGAGTTGGTCTTGATATGTGTTTAACCCTACATTTGTATAATGATCATACATGGGTAGATAAGGTTAAGAATATATAAATGACAATGCACGAGGGTGATAATCAAATATGTAGTAGGCCAATTAAATTCTAAACTCAGATATAACATATGCTAAATTTATTAAACTAAGATAGGCTAAAATAGTAAGTATAACTATGCTAGATATGTAAATGACAAATAAACAATGTACTTAGTTTCTTATGATATTAACACAGTTCTAGATATGGAATAGGTAGGAAGTAGATAAGAATAATATTTTAGAAAAATCACAAGATTCTAGATTGAGTGTCTTTAGAGTCAAAGACACTAACATGAGCCTTGGAATTTTATGTTGAGACTATTGTTTGAACTAGACATAGGTTTCCTATAACAATACTTATTGGAAAAGGATGCGAGAACCTATATGCTCTTTTATTTTTTGTCACCTTTTCTCTAGTGAATTCAGATCTAGGTCATGAACTATTTCTCATCATGAAATTGTAAAACCCTAGGTTTTCATCTTCATAGTGACCTTAAAAAAAATGAGTTTGTGGGAACATGATGTTGAGGTGACCCAAAATACTCCTCTATCAATGAAAATTTCTTATATATCCAATAATATAAATAGGGCCTCATACTAATGTAGTTCTCTCCTATGTGTTTGTTTGTGTGTGAATCATGAAATATGTGAAAATAAAGTACAATAATGACCTAGTTCGTAACTTGGAAAATATATCCCTTGGGATACTCTTTTAGTACTTAAAACCTTTAAATTTGTTGTCCCTATGAATAATATTGAAATATGATAAAATAGGGAAGCTTTTCTCACTTTAGTGCTTGATTGAATTCCTTTTATAAGTTACTTGGTGAGTAGGTAAGAATTTTATATATGAGGAATGAATGAGGAGTGATTATAAATATATACCACTCCTATCAGTAAATAACTCAAATTAAATCACTTAGGTTAACCATTAGGATATTTTTCATTTTCAAATTATATTAATTTATGGAATTGGGCACCTACATCAAGTTAAGACACTAGCATCGATGCATGGGTCTAGGGCTAATGTTTGTGTCCTAGTAGTTAGAAAATAAGTACAGGCTCAAAACTTATAGTGGCATAAGATAAGTGAATTTTAATCATTATAGGAAAGATATAAGGTATAGGTCATTAATATAAGACTAGTCAAACCAAGAAATAGTTTAAGGGGCATATGATAGAGCACATGTGAGACTTCATAAAGAGGGAAAGGTTTAGAACTAAGAAAAATAGACAAGATCTAGGTTTTCCAAGTGTATAAGACTAAGGTGTTATATAATCCATAAATATCATTTACAATATATCCTTTGACCAAATTTTCATGGATGTGTCCTTTGATTTATTCATTCTATAAAAATTATCTATGATAAAAATAAACATTAAGTAGAGGTAATATAGGGATGAAATAAATAGTGTTCTTCATCCCATAGTTTGTAGATACTCTCTTTGGTAGATGATATATAATTGTGTTCTTCTAACTTGTGGTTCAAATCTAAGATTTATACTACTATTGCTAGAGGAATTATAGTATGAATTGGTGTTACGAAGATGCTATTCAATGTTTCGATGTATAAATAGAGTGAAAATAAACTTTTATTTAATCTGAAATTATAGTTATATATCATCCAATTTGTCCTAAAATTATTATTTTTTGATTTAGTATTGAGTAAATGTGATTGATGACAAAAATACACTAAATAACTTAAAATTTAAGAAAATGATTTTTGTTTTTCATTAGTGAATATATTCAAAAACTTAGAGATTAAAATAGTGTAAAAAGTGTTTCTGAGAAAAACTATTATGTCACACTTGTTCACAATATTTTATTGACAAGAAAGGCTAAAACTAGCCAGCAATATGTAACTGACATGATGATTAAACTTTTTAAGTTTATGAATTTTGATCCTTAAGTTGTTCAAGTGTCTGAGTATAGTAAATTAGGGTATAAATATGTAATAAATATATCCACTAATTTGTAATAGAATTGAACTAATTCTACCTTTCTAACAATACCAATAAATAATGTAAATAAGTACTTAGTTAGAAATTAATTGAACTAGGAGATCTATATTTGAGTGTCATGGATATGATACAAGTCTCAAAACACTTATTGGATAGAAGCACCCTAATTGAATAGTAGTCATATATGGTGATAGTGTCATTTTTTTATCACTAGTTACCTTTATACATAAATATTACAAGCTTCTAGGTACAACTATGTCTTGGTTTGCCAAGCCTATTCCTATATACATGAGTTTTAGTTCTTTTTAAGTAATCTATTTTGATTAATTTTATATGAAAACCCTAAAACACCATGTTTTTTGGGCATATGGTTGTCACAAGTAGCAAAGTGTGTTGTTAGTGGGTTAGGCTAGACATCCTCAAAAACCAACTGTGATGAGAGTTTCCTACATACCAATAATCCTAAGAGGGATCAAGCCTGATGTATGTCTCCACACTTGAGCGATAGTTCAAGTGTAGGTGAAGCTAGTATGGATGCTACTTTGAGTGATTTTAATGTTATTAGACTATAAATCTAAGTAACCTAGGATTAAGAGTGTTATAGATGGATGTATGAATAAGTAGATCAGAATATGAATTGATAACCTTGATTGTGAAAAAATTATTATAGTATTATTTTTGTAATTTGTATATGATTTACATCTACCAAATAAAGGGATAAAATATATGTATATATACTATTCTAGTGTTTTTTCAAGTCTTAAAAGAGGTTTAGGCCTATCCTTGGTGATTGCTCATTTGAAAAGATATCCATTATTAATAAAACGTGGGAAAAAGACAATAACACCCAAACTAGAACACTAGTGCCATGGGGTGATATTGTCCAAATTATGGCTTTAGTGTCTAGGTGGTAGAACCTAAGGCACTAGGGACCAAGAAATTAATGTGATGGTATAAGATTAATTTATGGATGTTTAGCGATGCACGTGTCCTTCGTGAAGTTTGGATAAGTGTCTAAATACGCCCTAAGATAGGTCTAGGGATAGGCTAGGGATGGGTGGTATCAAGTAATACTCTTAGAACTCAAGTGTCATTTTATTAAAATTCCCCACCCCACCTTTATTATATAAATGTATCAAAGTGAAATGACTAAGGTAAAGGAAAAAGAATTATATCTAGACTTATTCAAGAGGAAAATCCCATGAATCTAGATCTAAGTATGTGAATCATGCTCCATTGTGTGTCTTATAAATGGAATGTCCATATATCAATCCTTACTTAATAGATATCAAAAGTAAATAAAAAAATTGAGTAAAGAGATAATAGAGGAAAGTAATGAATACATCTCACTAGGTATGCAAACCAATACATAAACCTAGTGACAACTGTATGTGTAAATAGTGATCAATCAGTTAATAACATTAATTGAGTTGATTTATTTCTCAACCCCCATGTGTGGTTTGATCAATAACTGAATCCGGTTTTGAATCTATCACTACCCATCCCTACATGGTGGATCATGACCTATGAATAACTCAGATTAGATTGATGGTGTGTCTAACCCTCTCATGTAGGTGGATCAAGAATGTAAATAGACTATGACTCCATCAATGCCTTCCCATGTGTATTAAATTAATCTAAAAATAAAAATACATGATGTAAATGAGGATGTGTAACTATAATTATAATTGTATGTGTCATCTTTATGGTCACTCAAGAACTCTAGAATGTAAAATGACTCTAGGCCACTTAGGAATATTAGGTAGGTCATAGCCAATCAAGAATTCTAACTATAAATGGATTACGTAAATAATCTAGTGTCTAACTTAGAATATGGTGTACAATGTGTATAATGTAGATAATGACATGGAGTTTTTCATTATATCTGATCAACTAGTATATAAGTGAGCATATGGAAAAAAATTGTCATACACGTGCCCCTAAATATGATACCTAAGTATTTGGGTTTTGGAATCAATTTTAATAATCTATATCTAAGTATCTAAAACTAAAATAATAATTATCACGTCATGCATGATTCCCCTAATATGAGAAAACTAGAATGAATTTGAGCTAAATTGAGCTAAAACTAGTAATATATAATTAAACCTATGTAAACTTGGATTATATCTACTATACTTTTATATCCAATCTATAATTTTTTGAAACTAAGACTACTAAACAGTAATTCCATATCTTAGACAATAGCATTGGCGGTGTTAGTGTCCCTATTTAGGTGCCAATGTCTAATTATTCTAATTTAGATGCAACTAAAACTAATTTATGTATCACTATTTACCACTGTGTTTTCCTAAAACTAATTTCTATATTATGTGCCTATGTGCTAATAACTATATTTTGAGTGCATTTGGATATACTGATCTCTATGACAAACCCATATGAATGGCCCATATTTTGAGGGGTGTTGTTGAACCTATGAAAAAACTAACATTAAAAGAATAAGTTCTACAAAATGTGTGTTATCTAGATCATATATGATATATGCATAATAAACCAATATAATGTGCATACATAACATTAAAATGTAATCTAATTTTATCATAAGTTTGTAGTGTATGATGTATGCTAGATATAACATTCACATGGTCGTCAAGATAGATACCACAATGTCTATGAATAACAAATCTGAGTAATAAATGAGTAGATACTTAAGGGGATGGGACATGATGTCCATCATGGCACTCAAGTATTAAGGGGAGATGTATAAGGTCCCTCATGGCATCGATAACTATAATGTGTAACAAGTAGGAAACACGTGTCATGGCCATGATGCATACAAGAAAGTATACATATAGCACACATGAGGCACACAAAGTAGGCCAGGGGGAACAATACAAGGTACATGGGAACATTTCACTAATTCTTAGAAAGAAAGTGATATAAAGACATGTTCAAATGCTAACATACGTAAACAAAAAACAAGTTCGATTACAGCCACATGAAAGGGAATATTCAAATTTCCACATACACAATTAGGAAGGCACACATAAGGACATGATCACATGTCCAAAGCATACATATAATGAAAAGAAGTGGCATAAATCCATAACTCAATGGCATATTCAAATGTACTTGAATATAAAAATCATAGAGACAAAATCAAGTCTCAACTACTAAATTTAAAAATAAAAATATGTATGAACATGTGGTACAAATATGTTTAAGAGCTAAAATGTAAATAAGATGAGTCTAGAGTAGTATTAGTCAACAATGAATCTATGTAAGTGTAGGATGATCAATATCAATATATAGTAATGTTAAATCTATAATGCTAAGTTTAGAAATATGTAACCTAAAAATTAAAACTATGTATAAGATGCCCCCAAATGGGTGAATGTATCAAATGAAGAACCTATGTATCTATGTATATTCCCCCAATGGTTAGATAGTAGTAAATATAGATCTGTGTAGTGGACTTGGGTCCTAGAATTATCTTTAGACACTCAAAAAGAATAAGTGAAGCAATGTATGTATGATAATAAACAAAAATACAAAGATATCTATCATATGTAGTACCTAACAAGTATTATAAGTGTAAACATGGCAATGCATGTAATCTATAATTTAAGTTTTTTGAGCAAATATTTGAATGTTTTTGTTTTTTGACATATTATACTATTTTTGTTTATTTTGGATATAAGATATGCACAAATAACATGGAAAAAAATTATATATAAAATATCCTTAGCTGCATGATGTTCAATGGGTTTTTGATTAGCTTTCCATCAATTGAATCTAGACAATATACTTTGGGGGTAAGATTTTCTATGAGTAAGTATGTACCAAACCAATTTGGTTTGAATTTTATTTTGTTCTCTTATTTTTCATTAATGTTTCTAAGATCTTATTTTAAAACCAAATCATTGACTTCAAATTATCTATTGTGAACATGATATTATATGCCCACTAGATTTATTTTTGATATATTCTGAGATGTTCCATGGCTTTAATGCATGTATGATCCAACTATTATAATTCATTAAGATGTATTTCTTTGTATTGATAATCTATAATAAGCCCTTTTAAGGATATCCATAAGTATGGGATTTTTAATTCTAGTGGGATAACTACTTCCATACCATATACTAGTGAATAAGGAGTAGTTCCTATCGGTATGTGAATATCGACGTAGTCGACCTATAGAGCATAGATGAGATGATTGTGTGAATCATCACCAAATTTGGTAACTATTTTTATAAGGATATAATTAATTATCTTATTTGTATATATTACTTGACCATCACCCTATGGTTATTATGAATTAGATAATGTGTGTTAGATCTTATATTTAACACAAAATTTCTTCACTATTATTTTCTTAAAAGGAGTTTCATTTTCTATAACAATGGTTGTTGGGAGACTAAAATATGAATTTATGTTGGTCATGGTAAAATGTCCTACATATTTTCCCTTTGTGGATTTTAATGGAATTACCTCCATCCATTTTCTAAATTAATATGTAGCTATGATAATGAATTTGTGACATCTTATGTATTCCATATTTATGTTACCAATTAGATCAAAGCCCCATTTCATGAAAGACCATGGGGATACTATGGGTTATAATTGTTCAGAAGGGAAATGGTGTAGATTACCATGAAATTGACATTTATTTCATAACTTGGCATATTCTTGACATTCTTTTTCCATGGCTAGCCAATAATAACCTTATCTAAGTAATTTGTGTGACATTACTTTACTATTGAAGTGGCCACTGCATTCATTATCATATACCTATCTAATGGCCAAATTAGCATCCTTAACTATCAAACATAATATTAAGTACCCATAAAAATATATTTTGAATAATTATCCATCAATAATGACACATATGAGGGGATTTTTCTATAGTTTTCACTTATCATTCCTTGTGAAAGTGTTTGGTGTAATATACTTATGTAGAAAATTATATATTTCTGAGAACTATTCAGATGCTTCTATACTGCATGTGGTAAATAAAAACATTAGAGATATGAGGTTAGCATGGGACATTGATGGATATTGTAATAATTTTATAGTGAAGATAGTATAGTCTTCATCTATGTTAATTGGGATCAATGATGTTACACTTGCCATTACATCAGCATGATAATTGTCTTTATATGGAATATTTTTAATAGAAAACTTTTCAAACTAATCTTGTAGACATTGAACCAAATTATTTTAGGTAATTAAGCATTATTATTTGGTTTTGTAGACATCTATAACCTCATTGATAATTAATTATGAGTCCTCATAGACTTTAATTGATTTAATTTGGAGAGCTTAAGCTACTTGAAGCTCTAGGATAAAGGCCTTGATTTCTAAAATGTTTTTGGTAAATGAAAACTTGATTCAATAAGAAAGGGGTAATATTTACTCAAGCATGGCGATGAAAAAAATTCATTCCCTAACACCAAATGCACATCTAGAACCATCAAAGAAAATTGTTCATGTGTCTAGAGTTGTATTATACACTATGAAGTCATCATGAAAATAATCTTTGATAGGATTTGTGTTCAATAGGTACTATTTGAGTGTGTCAAATATTTATTGACATGTCACATCCCATTAAAATTTTATATCCTTATTAAGTAATCTAGTGAAATATTGAGTTTTATCTACTAGTTATACCACAAAATAATGTATTGCCTTAATCTTGCCTTGTAGGGAGCAAAGTTTATTTAAGTTGGTAGAAGGAAACATGTCCATTATGGATTTGAATTTATTTGGGTCAACATCAATACCATTTTTGGATATTAAGAATCTAAATAGTTTACCTGATGAAACCCCAAAGATGTATTTCTTTGGATTTAGTCATATATTATATTTTCTCAATCTTTCAAAAATCTTTCATAAATATATTTCATGGCGATATCACTCTTTTGATTTTATAAGTAAGTCATCAACATAATATTCAACTATCTTATGAATGAGATCATGAAATATATGGGTCATTATTCATTGGTATATTTCTAATACATTTTTTAATCCAAAAGGCATGACTATAAAACATAAAGTACCAAATGGAGTGGTAAAAGAAAATTTTTCTTGGTCTTCTTCAATGAACTTGATTTGATTATAACTAGAAAAATCATCCATAAAAGAGATAATTTATTAGCCTATTATGGATTACACTATCATATAAATTTTGGGTAGAGGAAAATCATCCTTAATACATTCTTTGTTTGAGTCTCTAGAATCAAAACATCAAATTTGGACATTAGGTTTAATAACTAGGACAATGTTAGTAACCCATTGAGGACAAGCAACTAGTTGAATGAAAATAGAATCAAGGAGCTATTAGGTCTCATATTTGGCTAAAATATCAACCTTGGGGTGGATTTTTTTTTGTTTTTTTATTTAACTAGATTTTTATTGAGATAGAGTGTAATCCTGTGTACTTTCATTGAGGGATTAAATCCAGGCATATTGAAATAAGCCCAAGTGAAAAATTTAGGTAAATATTTTAAAATATAAGAAATATATGTATTTTTTTCTTTATGTAAGGAATTAAATAACAATATGATGTGAGGATTAGTATCAATTCCATAATTTAATTTGACCATCTCTTCATTAAGTAACATAGATTGATCAATAATGTATGATGTTGTAATGATAGTATCAATTATGTTAGGTGAAACATCATCATAATTATCTAAACTCTCACCAAATTATGCATGGGAATTTTTTGAATGAGGAAAATTATTATTATGATATAAGGAAATTATATACTCTTATGACCCCAATAATTCTAATAAATCCTCATCGTTATGAAATTTATTAAAAGTAGGTAAATCTAAAGAAGTTGTCTCATTGGTAAGATTGAGGTAAACAACTAAGAGTGTAGAAACATGATTTAGCATATTATCTATCAATGGAATAGGTATACAAAACATTATATTCTAATAACCATGGTGAGAGTACTTGGCATTAGATGTGTTGTATTTATATCCATTTCTTGTCTGCCTTTTTTATCATATGCTTCAATAAGATTAAGGATTCCATAGTCATGTTTTCTAAGGCCTAGTCCTCTGTAACCCATTTTTTTAGAATTAGTCAATTCAAAGGGAGAATAAAATATATTATAATGTGATTTGGAGGTGTCTAGGGTAATTATACATGAAATATATTGAAGGGGTGTTTTATCAAAATCCATGTGAGGAATATAATTATGTGAAGGCATTGTATGTTGATAATATTTAAATGTTCTTGATTCATGAGGAATTTGTAGATATGACCTTTGTAGATTAACTTTAAACATGCATGTAAATTGGATGAAACTACATGCATATCATGAATCCAAGGTCATCCAAGAAATTTAATGTAATTAAGATCATTAGGCATAACTTAACATATTGTAAGTATTGTTCTAGCCGCCAATGTAAGGTTTAGTGTGATTTAACCTAAAAGTTTGTGTGGAATATTATCAAACACTCAAATTTTCATATCATAAGGATATAAATACGTATCATGTATATTAAGAAGCTAGATAAAAGAGATATTACAAATGTTCAACCTTGATCCACTGTTAACTAAAATGTGTTTGATACCTAACTCGTTAATTTGCAATGGAATGTAGATAAGCAGGTGTAGATCTATGATGTGATACAGAGGGAGATATTTTTCAAATTAAATATGATCTTTGGTCCATTTCATATAATTAATTATTAAATCAACATAAGTTATTTCTATTGTGTAAGGCACTTTAATATCATGAAGTATTACATATAAAATGTCTTGTATGTGTCAGAATGTTGTAGGAGCTTCAAAATGGAAACCATGGCTAAATAAACACTGCTCTAGAAACAAAACTATATCCATGGGTTTTTCTAACTTTTCATGCTTTAGGACCACATGTGGACATCATATCATAGACTATAGGGTCTAGTATGAGCATAAAGCTAGTAATATAGGTGGGATAGTATCTATATGTGTAGGGTCAAGAAGTAGGAGGTAAAAGTGAGAATAATGATGTTCTCTTATTCCTAGTAGTGATACGTAAATAATAAAAGTGAACCAAAGATCAAAAAGCATCTAAAGGAGACTTGTTAATATTAAGTAATGTATTTGGTATCTTATTTAATTTATCCTTTGTGTTTAAATATTTTCTTCTTAATTGAATTCCACATAAGATAGAAATAACATGCTAAATAAATAATGAAACATCACATATAGTTCAATTTATATAAATTAGGTATACATGTGTTTATGCATTTTTTGAGTTCATTCTAAATTAAAGGAAACAAGTATGCAAATGAAAGTATTAGACTTTGCATAAATAATGATAAAATTATTTTTTCATTTTTATCATGATTATTATAAATAAAAACTAGAAGATATATGGATCTAAAACCTCAATATGGGTCTTATAAAGTTGGAAATATAAAACCCTAAATGTACTCTAGGGTTAGGGTTTGTGCAATGTTTTAATTAAGTCAAGTTTAGAAAATGACTTAAATTTTTAGGGTTATGTATTTTAAGCATTAGTTGTTAAAAAGTCTGAGTATAATGAATCAGGGTAGAAGTATGTAATAAATAGATCCACTAATTTGCAAAAAAATTGACTTTGTTTGACCTTTCTAAAAATAGAAATAAATAATGTAAACAAGTACTTATCTATAAGTTGACTAATATGGTACATCTAGAGTCTACAAGTTAGGACAATAACTTATTTGAGTGTCATATATAATATCATGGTGTCAAAATACATTATGTAAAATAGTGTTCTATTTAGACAATAGCTCTATATGGCACTAGTGTACCTATTTTGGTGATAGTGTCCTCTATACATAACTATTATGAACTTTCAGGTGCACTTATGTCTGGGTCTGCCAAGCCTATTCCTATATGCATGAGTTTCGGTTCCCTATAGGTGATTTTTTTTATTGATTTTATATGCAAACCCTAAACTTCCATGTTTTTAGGGCATCTAGTTGGCATAAGTAATAAAGTGTGTTTTTAGTTGGGTAGTCTAGACATCCTCAACACCCCATTATGGTAGAAGTTACATACATATCAATAATCTGAAGAGGGATCAATCCTGATGTAGTTCTTCCCACCTAAGTGTTGGTGAAAGAGCAAGTAAAACTAGTGTGAATGAAATTTTAATTTATTTGAATGTTTTTGAGTTTGAAAATCTAAGTAATATGAGCTTAAGAGAGTTATATATGGTTATATGTAAAATTAATTAAAAATAGGGATTGATAACAATAATTTCACTCATCATGTTCTAAGTTTATTTATGTAATTTGCATCTAATTTCCATCTACCAGATAAAGGACTAAAAGTCATGTATATATGCTATTCTAATTGTGTGGGTCTTAAAAGAGGTCTAGGTCAACCCTAGGTGGTTTCTCATTTTAAAATATATCAATTGGTAATAAAAGGTTGGAAAAGGATAATATCACTCAAACTGGGACATAAATGCCATGGGGTGCTACTATCCAAGTTATGGCACTAGTGTCCAAGTGGCATAACCTTAGGTATTGGGGGCCATGATCTTAAACTCAAGGTCTTGCATTACTTTATGGATGTTTATGGATGTGGGTGGCCCATAAAAATGTTGGATAAGTGTCTAACTAATCCCTAAGATAGATCTAGGGCTAGGCGAGGATGGGTGGACTCAAGTAACACTCTTATAACTCAAGTGTTAGTTTTAGGTGATTACACATGATAAGTTAATATTAAATTAAGACCTTAATTAATAATTAATTTAAATTAAAATACAATCATATAAATATATTATGATATAAGTTAAATTATACTCAATAAAATAAGGTTGAATCATCTGATAAGATAATGTCAACATGTATGAAGCCTTTATTAACAAGTAAGCAATGCATGCACACTAGACAAGATAGGTGCCCTAAATCCATATAATATAGTAAATAAATTAAAATATATTTAATTATATTTAAATAAAATATAAAAATATATTTCCACTTTTTGGTGATGAATGGATAAGTGTTTGATATTGGATAAAAACATATTCAGTGACCTGGACTCTAATTGGCACTTCTAACTATTTTTAATTTGTTCCTAAAAAGTGTTCAAAACTGACCAAAAAATTAATATATGACATATAATGTAAATAACCCTCATAAAATAATAATATAAAAAATAAAATGATTACAAAATAAATAATAAAGTGTCAATGTTGGCATCATACTCAACTATGATGCAAAGAGTAGAAATTACTATCATTTCCTTATGTCTCCCATGAATCTTCTTCAAAAATCCCTTGGTAGAAATATCAATAAATTGATATTAAATTATGACATAAATAAAAAAAATTATCATTGACCAAGTATCATAAAATATGATGTTTGAGTTTGATTTTTTTTTAACATGGAAGACTAGATTTTTAGACCATTATATTACCCCATTGTTATCACAAAAATTATGTGTTAGCTTACGTTGAGCCTCTTTTAAATCAAATAAGAGTATTATCAAACATAAAACTTGTGTGAAATGTTATTTAATGGTTGTATATTCATCTTCATTAGAGGAAAAAATAAATGTATCTTATTTCTTTAAAGAGCATGAAACCAACCCACTTCCCAATGTGAAGCAATAACCTAAAGTTAATTTATTATCATCAATAAATCCTCCTGGTATAAATATATGTGTCAAATTATAATAATGAAATTTATGTTTTTAATTTAATACCATGATTTTAATTACCTCTTACATATCTAAAATTTTATTTTTCCTATTTGTAAATGTTTGAGCAATGGTTTGTCCATAATCCTAAAAACTAATGAAACCTCATAACTAATATCAGGTCTTGTCATAGTGAGATATATCAAACCTTGCACCAGGAATATAAGATTATTTTAATAAAATTAATAAATTTCATATTATCTCAATTTGTTTTATCCACTTTCAATTGGAGTCTCCATTGGTTTTGAATCATGAATATTTTACTTCTTTAGCATGACCTAGTCATATTTAACTTGATAAATGAAAACTTTCTCTTTATTTTAATGGAATTCCATGCCAATAATTACTTCATAATTATAATATAATTTATCTAAAATTATTATTTAGTAGATTAATTTAATCTATTCAACACATTGATAGAGCTACCTCTAAAAACCAAGTCATCTAAAAAGAGACAAGCATATAACACATTCAAACCCAATGCTTTTATGTAAAATGTTGGCTCATTTTGACTTCTTAAAAATATTTGATCCAATACCCAGATATCAATTCTTGCATACCAAGTTCTTGGATCTTGCTTTGGCCCATAAATATCTTTCTTCAACTTATATACCCAAAATCTTTACCCTTTACCTCAAAACCTTATGGATACCCCACAAACTTATTCAATCAATCCAATTATGAATTCACTTTTGACATAAAATTAATGTATTTTTAATCCCTGTAGACTAATTATAAAAATTATAGTCCTATAATGTATAGACATGATATGGTTACATATGTTTCTTCATATTCAACCTCATATGTGTGTGCAAACCTTTTTGCAATTAGTCTATTTTTTAGCTTATCAATTATACCATCACTCTTGAATTTGGTATTATATACCTAATTTTAAAAAATAAATAATTATTTAATTGTAAATGAACAAGATTCCATTTATAAGTCATATAAATTAAATCCATCTCAAATTTTATATCATCAACCCAATTTTTATTTTGACATGCTTTTGCATAACTTATAGGTTTATTAGCCTAGATGACAATGCAAACATATTATTTTCATCATAAGAATCATAAAAAAATTAACTTAGTTATATTTAATCCTTTTCATCCTCATCTCATAGTTCTTATTTATTATTTTATTATCGAAATGTGGATTCAACAATGACTTGTTCTTGCTTGGAGTTGATGAAGATGGATGACTAGTCTCTTATGAAAAGCTAATATTGTTTCATTTTGAACTAGAAAGAAATGTAGGAATTTGTAAGTGCTATAAATTGTATGCAATAGGTTTCACACCTTCACTTGTGAATTATTTATATATATTATCATAGTCATCATACATTTCATTTAAAAAAAATACAATCCATAGAAATAATTAAGAATTTAATAGTATGATTATAAAATTTCTATGATTTTTTTCATCACTATATATAAAGAAAAAATTATCAAAAATATCCAAATCTATATTTAGATAAAAATAAAAATCCTTTATTTCACCCTTCCCTTGACTTGTGGTGATTTAAATTTTATCCTTTCCTTCAATTTACATGGACTTTCTATCTCACAATTGTACTTGAATTTTGATCGAATCCTTTAACTTGTTGAAATTATGTTTGTGATAGGTCCCATATCCAAAATATATATTTTATTCCCAAGAGTCCCTCTAAAAATCTTTCCTCAGCTTGATATATAAGATAATAGTAGTTTCTCTCTGTGAACTAAGAGCATGTATTATGTTTTACAGTGTGGAGTGGAAAATAATATCGAGGTTTTGAGAAGATGGGATTTTAATTTTAAAGAGTAAGTTCATTATCATACTAGAATAAAGATATTTTACATAGGAATTCCCATACATTATCATCACTGTAGTAGAGTTTAACCACTAGTGATTTGATAAACTTGAATAAAAAAACTAAAAGTTATTTGCTTCCTCTCTTCCCAAATTACATGTGAGACAATAATATGAGTGTTCTTCAGCCTCACTTTTTTCATCTTTGAGTGCCTAATTTTCACCCTATTAACTATTTTGATTCTTATCTGATAGTATCTTGTAAACTTTTATAAAGTATCCTAATTTTTGTTAATAATGATGAGTAATGTATTTCTTTATTTTACATGCAAATTTAGCTTCATATTTTCCCTTTTAATTTGAGTTTTTAAAAATCCATTGATTCAAATTTTTATTCTCTTTGGTATTTGAAACCCTTGCCTTGGTTTCAATTTCATGTTCTTTATCTCCTATATATAGTTTTATTGTATGCTCAGGGGATTAGAGAGAACCCACTAATTATCAAAACTTTTAGTGTTAATGTCCTTACACTCCTCAAGAGTGATCACAATATGCATTCATATTTTAGTTAAAGATCTCAAAATTTTCCTTATTATAACACTATATTTTATTGTTTATCCATAAAACCTCATTTTATGTGCTAAGTCATTTATCCTTATGCAAATTCTCCAACTTCATTATCTGACATTCTCATATTTTGAAATTTTATTTCAAAATTTTGGATTTGTGCTTCTCCTACCTTAATATATCCTTCATAAGAAGTTTCCAATGTATTATATGCTTCATGGGATTTTTTTCATCCTACAATTCATGTATAGATGCTTGGGTCTCTAACACTTTTAATATAGAATAAATATTTTGCATCTACCTTTTACTCATCCTTTTTCTATTTTTATCTTGAGTAAAATTATTCCAATCTTGAGTTGGTGTGTACTCATGGAGAATATTATCCCAAAATATCTCCCAAAAAATTATTATCTTGAACTAATTTATCCAATATTTATATTTATCATCTTTTAAAATGGAATATTCATAGATTAAGAATTCATTGAAGCCATGTTTGTCCTGATAATGGCTTAAAACCATTCTAGTATTTTATTAAATGATGATTTGATAAAAATTTAAGGTTTTTATGTATGAATTGAGTGTAATTAATATTTTATTCAATCAAAAATTGAAACTGTAGTCGTCTAATATGTTTCATAATTACTAGTTGTTAATCTAGTATTGTTGCAAGTGTGATTAATGACAAAATATGCATTGAATAACTTAAAATTAGAAAATATATGATTTATGGTTTTAATTTTTTAATACATAAAATAAAATAATATATTAATGAAATTAAAAAAATGTTTCCAAGAATAATTATTGCATCACACTTGTGCACAATCTTTTACAAACAAGAAAGGCTAAAACTAGCCAATTACAAGTAACTTATATGACAAGTTAATGTTAAATTAAGACCTTACTAAAAAAACTAAGTGAATTAAAAATAGACTCATTAAAATATAATCTAATATAAATCAAAGTATACTAAAAAAACAAGGTTCAATCATTGAAAAGATAAGGTCAATGTGTAAGAGTCCTTTCTTAGGAAGTAAGCAATGCATGCACACTAGAAAAATTATGCACTCCAAATTCCTAAAAATAGGAAATTAAATAAAATAAATTTAATATTAGTTAAATTATTTCTAAAAATTTATCCCATCCTATTTTGGATTAGTGGATATGTTTTTTATCTTAGGTAAGTGCACATTAGTTAAACTAGACTTTAACTAACACTTTTAACTTTTCTTAGGAAGTTCCAAAAACGTGTTCAAATTTAACCAAACAATTAATCTAGGAATTAAATAAATTTAATAACCCTTATAAACTAATAAAATAAAAAATAAAATAAATATAACAGTAATAATCAAGTTTTGACATTGAAGTCATACTCAAACATTCTTACATTTAGATCTTACTATCAAAAGCACAAACTTCTTAATATATGTGACTAACTTCTTACAATGTTTGGCCATTTGGCACTAATAAGTGATAGTGTTGTAAAATTTGAGTTGGACCCTCAAGAAATTCTTCAAGATTCCTCACCTAACTAACATAATGCAATCACTTCCAAATTATGGGTTACCTATAATGAAAGTAAGCCTCTAGAGAGGGTTGGTTCCCTTAATGAATCACCTTGATCCTCACCTAAACTACTTCTTCAAATGAAATGAGAGAGAGAGAGAGAGAGACATACACAACTACTTACTATACTTATAATGTTAACTATGGGGTGATTCACTAAAATTTAATACCTCAAATTACTTGAAAATTAAAAAAATGAACTGAAAGAGCACTCAAACATACATAACCCACAATTCACCATTTAATCTCAAACATTAGTGCTTTATATAAATGATTCAACTTATAATAGTACCTAGAAGGATGCACACTTGTCTAGGAAGCTCAAATTGCATTCATCACAACTATGAATTTAATAAACTATAAAAGACACAAACTACAACTTGAAAAATATCAAGTAAGATTCATAAAGGTGTACAAAATTAGACATAAATTATGGATAGGATGTAATTATAATAATACTATATCAAAAATTCATCATTTTACATAATAACCATCATGTAAGAAGGTAAAATTAATTTATTTATTTCTAAAGAAGGTGTTTACAAGTCTAAAATTTAGCAGGGTTGATCTATAACCAACTAGAGGTATATATGAAAATACTTATAAAAATAGAGTACATATAGTAAAAGGATCCTTTAGTGAGGGGACAATCATGCAAGCTTGTCATCAATACCCTTATTAAGACTAAAAACTAAAACATAACTAAATTTTAACTTCAATTCACATATTCTTCACCTCTCTGATGTATTATCACTTTATTTTAATTCTAAAAATTATGATGTGGTTATATAAGTCCTTATTGGAGGCTTGATGTTGTCAAAGATCAAGAAAGTTGACCTATTTTGGAGGAGCGTTATCTCTTACACTTTAAATCTTGACTTAGCATTTAGAAAAATCCTCAAATATTGCATGATGAAACTCCACCTTGATAACTCCTTATTTTATTTGACTTTTTATCCTTAATTTTGGTGTAGAGTAAAGAGATGATATTATATTGAATGGCGATGATTATGGTGTGTTGATAATGTACAATTTTAGCTCCTCATTTGATGATCTTGTTTACATGTTCACCCTTTTAACTTACATTAAAGCTTACACGAGCATGATTTAAGACTTTAAAAACTCCAATTAAAGCTATATAATGAAACATATACCTGATAAAAACTACTTTGATGCTTCTCATAATGTCTTTCATGGCTCTTGAGGATGACTTAGTTCAAATTTGTAAGTGTAAGCTCCACTAGTGATTGATAATATATTGAGAGATATATATCTTATTTAATTCCTTAATTATCCATGTTATCAATATTTTAGTTTTATTGATAAAGGTTTATTATCTTACATGCAAACTTAATGGATTGGCATTCTCAAGACAATTTCCATGATAATCTAACTAGGCTTCTCAACAAGGCTTGCCTAAACCTTATGAGTTATAAACACTTCATGAATGGAATAAAAATATTTAAAAAAAAATATTTAAATTTATAAAACCTCATAACTCCTATAAACAAATTTATAAATCATTTGAATCAATAGAACTTGAGTTATAGCACTTTCAGCCTTCTTGATAATCAATTTTCAACACTTTTGCATGTATAGGTCTATAATTTTGGATTTTGTCTCTCCTCATCTAATTTAAGGAAATTATACCATTACAAAAAGTTTTAATATATTTATCCCCACTTTTATTTCAAATTTCATAGGTTTTAGATCAATATAACTCAAGTTATGCTCCTTTTTATGCACTTAGGATCTCTTAAGGCAACAAGCATGTCAATTTAGTAATTTTTTTATTTTTTGGGTTGTACATGGTCTCAATATGTAATTATTTATTTCCAGTGACTTTATGGACCCAATATATATCTTAAAATAATTTAAATGTCATGTTTAATTGCAAAAATACTCCAAAAATACATTTTTAGGTCTACAGGCCTGTTGGTTTTCATTGTTCATGTATGGTGAATCATCTATGTCCATTTTTTAGGTATAAAACTATTGATTAAGATAATTAATTCATTTAAATATTATTTATATCATTAATATGGCATAAATATAATTATTAATTCTTTATAAATCTTCAAAACACCTCAAACATTAAAATTTGTAATATTCATGTTCTTTAAATAGGGTTTTGAAGGGTTTTAGAGAAATCATGCTTCTTAAAAATTATTCATAAAGCTACATACTTATTTTTGAGACAAAACACAATTATGTAGGAGTATTCAACCCTATTCAAACCTATTATCATCTAATATTATCCATGAAACCTATCCACCAATTTATCATATTAGATGTATGGTAATTTTAAGCTTGAAAATCAATTTTAATGGAGATTTGAGTTGTCAATGATTTTTTGAGTCCCTAACAGCTATAAAATGTCTAATAAATATACGTGAATCTTTTAAATCCATGAATAATCCATTCCCCACCTGTAAACCAATACAAATCCAATCTTTTGCCTTTGAAAATGCATGAAAACTGCCCATACATCCTTGCATATATGTTAGAGTACCAAAATATCTTCAAAACTATGGTATATGCATGAATGATATATCCAAATATTTTATTTAAGGATTTAAACTTATTATTATCATCTACAAATGTTTCATCTTTCATTTTATTACAATTTTCCCTTTGATTTCCTTCACCCATGCCTTGGCATGCTTTAAAAGCTTGATATGGTCAACCAAGAAGTGGTTATTAAGACCAAAACATAACTAATATTCTCTATGGAATACATGCATGGGAGATATTGAAACAAAATCAACCTTAACTATGTCAAAAATACCTTAAATTTTTAAAAATATTCTTAAAACATACTAAGAGGGATTAATAAATGTTTAACTTTTGTAATTAACTTCCTAAACTAAGGGAAAATCTCAATATGGGCTCAATGTGACTTAACTAAGCATACTAATACCAATTAAAGGATGAAAATAAATTGAAAGACCATATGAAATTAAACATACCAATTATGTAAATAATGTTTATTGAAAATGTCAACATTCTTAGAGACCTCTATAAATTTTCTTCCCTACTAAATAAAAGACTGACTACATTATTAATTCCATCAGGCACAGAGTCATGAAAATCATCACCAAGTCTGATATGAACATTATAAACATTTTTTTACCTTCTTCATGCAAGACTTAAACTAAACAATGCATCTTCAAAGTAACAATAATACATGTGCAAGAGCACTTTTGGAAATTGAAAACTACTATAACTACCAACTAAATATATGCATAAAACTTGGAGAAAAGTGAAAATTTAACACTACTTTGTAAAAGACTCAAAATTTCTCTATTCCACCTAGATCAAAGACAAAACATCTATGGTCATCTACATGTGCTTGATAATATGAGGAACAAGATATTGATTGAGTACCATTCTACTTGGAT
>JARHVA010002971.1:265000-332500 GCA_037957365.1 Torreya grandis
ATAACTCAAGTAATGTTATTTTTGTGCACCTAGGATCTCTTAAGGCAAAAAGCATGCAAGTTTAGTAAACTTTTTATATTTTGAGATATACATGGTATCAAGAGATATAATTTTTAAAATAATATATATACCCATTATAAACATTAAAATCATTTAAATTGAACAATAAATTTCAAAATTACTCCAAAAATGTATTTTTGGGTCTACAAGCATGTAGGTGTTTATTTCTCATGCATGGTGAATCGTCTAGGTCTATTATTCAAGTATTAAAACTTTTATTATTATTATTGTAACTTGATTAAAAATATATTAACATCATTTAAATGGAATAAATATAATTATTCATGATTTATAAATCATCAAAATGATTCAAAAGTTTAAATTTACAATATCCATGCTCTCTAGATAGGGTTTTGAAGGGTTTTAGAGCAATCTTTCTTCTTGAAAATTGTTCATAAAGATATAGAATTATTGTTGAGACTAAACACCATGATATGGGATTAAAATTACCTATTCAGCCCTTCTCTCAACAACTATGATCTATGCAACCTCTCCACCAAGTTACCACATTGGATTTGGGGTAATTTTAATCTTGAAAATCAATTTTAAGGGAGATTTGAGTTGTCTTAGCATACTTCAAGAATTTTTTGAGTCCCTAATAGTTGGATAATGTGTAATAAACATATATAAATCTATTAAATCCATGCCTAATCCTTTTCCCACCTATAAACTAATAAAAATCCAATCTTCTGCCTTTGAAAATGTATGAAAATTATCCATACACCCCTACATATGCATTGGAGTACCAAAATAACTTTAAAATTATTGAAAATAATTGAATGATATATATAAATACTATATTAAATGATTGAAACCTATTCTTCTCCTACACTTATGTGCCATCTTCCATTTTCTTACAACTTTTCCTCTGATTTCCTTCACCTGCGCCTTGGCATACTTTAAAAGCTTGAGATGGTCAACCAAGAAGTGGTTATGAAGTAAAAAAACTTATCTAAGACTATATATGGAATATATTCATGGGAGATATTAAAATAAAATCAAACTCAATTTTCTCAAAAATACCTTAATTTTTGCAAAAGAATCTTAACCATACTAAGAGGGCACAATAAAATTTAACTTTTGCAATTAGCCTCTTAGACTAAGGAAAAATATCAACATGACCTCAATGTGACTTCACTAGTCATATTAACACTAATGAAAGGATGAAAATAAATTTAAATAACTTATGAATTTAAACATACCCAATGACAAAAATAATGGCAACAAAAAAGGTCAATAAATAACTGAGGGACTATGTCTAATATACAGTATCTCATATCACTGACATATGTTTAAACATCCCTATGATTTTCCTCATAGACTACATGTCGATGGTAAATATATGGTTGACCAAATAAAACATCACATAAATATAATGGGGAAACATCGAAAATTATTGTATCTTGAAAATATTTAATGTTATAAACCAATTCACACTTTTGAGTGGCAGGTTTCTCAAATCCTACACTAAACCATCAAATTGAGTATGATTTTGGGTGAGGGATCAATGTTAAGTTAAATTTACAAACTAATTATAGAAAAATTAGGTTCTTCTAACTTTTATTGTCAACAATGAATTGTATTGGGTAAGTATTTATCTAAATTTGAGAATGAAATAATCTTTTTGCTTCATCTATTTATATAGGGGTATTATAGATGATTAGGATACTCACCATGATGCTAGGTTTAGAATCCATGATTCACTTACTTTTCTCTAATTATGTTGTGTTTTTACTTATTATGTCAAGTTGTACAAGTAGATATTTCCTAGTGTGACAATATTCATTTGAATGACTATTAAAGTTATGAACTGAAGACCACTTGTAAGTCTCAAAATATTTTTTATAATCATTTGAAAATTCTTTAAATTTATTATAAAGTTTTTGGATTTATTCCCTAATTTGTAATTCCATCTAGAATATTAAAACTACTACTTGATCTGAGACTGATTATATTCTATCTTAGTCAGCCTTTATATCATAATTTTAAGTAAATTTATCAGCATCTATAGTTGAATATATATATAATAAATCCATATATGACTAGATATGTCATGTCAAGCCTAACCTATATTTAAACAGGGTTTTTGTTTTTAATCTTAAATCTTGATTTTGAATAGAAAAGTATGAATAATATATGTGTATTGTTGAACATATTATTCATTATCTTGGCATAAATGAGAGACCATGATGTCCTAATCATGATAGTTTTAAATACAATATTATTTTTTAGAGGTTCTATGAAACCTTTCGATGTTTCTAAATGAGCTTCATCTTCAAGAATTTCATGTGAATTGTGGTATTTTTTACACCATTTATTTACTAATAAAGAAAATTTTATAATAACAACTAAAATATTTTCTTGGTTAGAAAATATATTAAATACATAATATGAATAGTTTAGGTTAATATAGTTATCTATTACACTACATATTTTATACCTTCAAACATATGGATGTCTAGTTTGAATTGTACTTTATATGGTGTATGAACACCAAACAATTGATGATAATGAGAGGTGATATAAGAAGTATACTATTAGAGAAGTAAAGAGAAGTGATCAATAATAATTCTTTGTTCAGATGCATGGTGTTATTCCAAGTCTTTGTGTTGTATTTATATGCATCATCTATCATTTTATATGCATTTCTAAAGCTGAAATCATCAGATATTTATCCCCTATTTGATAACATGAATAAAGGTATAATGAAGGGTCATGATTCTTGATATCATTCATAAAACTTGACACAAATAAACAAAAAAAATATCATGAAAATTTGATAAATGTGATAATATATAATTTATATCCTACGCACATGTAGTACTCATTAGGTATATAACAACATGTCACAAGATTAAAAATACATCCAAAAAACATGCATGCCTAAATAACATTGATCACAATGTGTAAGTTGTTTCATGGTTGCTACATAACCATGTTAGCCTCACTTGCTCCATTTAGCCTAAAATCTATCAATAATACTAAAACTCTATAAGCTATCCTAACATTCCCCATAGCCCCAAGGCCCAAAAATAGCATTCGATTAATGGGATGTGGTTTCAATAAAACCTTGGCATGAATAATATTATTCAACTCTTTGTGGTGTTAAAAAATGTGTCCAAGTTAATCCAACAAATTATAGGGCTTAGTTAACACTTAAATGAAAAGTAAAATCAATTTTTAAACCCACCAATAATTACCCAAAATAACTCAGGTTTCCAAGATTAATTTACTTGTATAGAGTCAAAAGCAAAAGTAGTACAGGTTTTTGACCTTGAACTACTCATCAACCTAGACCAAGTTAGGTTTGATAATTTTCTTGAATTTAAATGATAAATCAGGTAAATTAACTTAAGAATACCAATAAAAAAGGCCAAGAGATTACATGCTTCTTTCCCACCTATTCTCAACCCATCCTTAATGCATTGGCATTTATATAAATATTGGAAAATCTACCTCATTTTCCACTTGGAAGTTAAGTTATTTGACTAAGCTATCATGCATGTAAACCTTGAGCCACATGATTTGAGCCTTTAGAGAATCTTTGAGAAATTTCACTTCGATCTATTTCTGCCTAAGTTGGTGTAGTTACTTAGTGTTTAAAATCACTTATCAAGTTCTTTAGAGTTAATAAAAACCAATGTCTAGATCAAAAATATCAGGAAGATTAGAAGAAGTAACTAAAGTGGAAGTGAAAGAAACACAAATTGGAGAACTCTCAGATTTGGCACTTAAGGAGATTCTAGAACAAAGAATCATGGGTAAAGAAAAATATAAGATAATTAAGTCACAAAATCCCAAGATGAAGTATGAATATAATCGATACCAAATTGAATCAAGCATCATTTCTAAGCTAACTAAGATAAATGATATAGATAAGGAGAATGTATCTATGACTAAATAAATTGGAGAGATCTAAGGCCATATATAAGACTCCACTCATGCATTCTATGACTAGTAGTGGAATTCTATAAGTTGTATCTTTCCCAAGCTTGAGTCAACTTCTTAAATTTGTGTTGACATGTGCCAAGTACTATGACTACCTTACTAGGGTTGTGAGAGATGTTGTTAGAAATATAGTTATAAGATTGGATGTTCAATATCTCAACTACTTTCTAAAGATCCTAACATCACCAAAACTAACTAATATAACAATGGAGAATTATAATAATCAATGGGAAACTAAGACATCAAAATGTATTAACATAATGAATACATGTTACTTAGAAAAAGTGAAACAAGCATTAAGGTTCCCAAAATAGATAGTAAGATCAAACTTGATTCAAGAAGTAGATGACATCATTCAATTACTATACAGAATCAATGGAGATAAGAATTCCAAATGTTTCTCACCTTAGATGTATGATTATATCAAAACCATTGATGTTACCCAAAGCTCTACCAATATTGAGTACACAAGAATGATAAGTGAAATATATAGATTAATAGTTGAGGAATGTATTATAGACTTTTGATTTCAAAATAACCTCATACCTTGTGTATACAAAAACTTTAAGTGGATCCGTTTCAAGGCTAAGAATAAAAGGCACACTAGCATCTATACTAATATATGATTATTATCCTCAAATAGTTTATTCAAAGTACTAAAAATATTATATTGTAGTAAACGATGGATTCTTTTATGAACTCATTTTCAAGTTGAATGTAGATTTGAAACATCGAAGAGTATCAGATGATGCATGGGATATAGTTTCACAATATGGTTGCATTTTCATTCAATTTCTTGACTTTGAATACATCAAATTTAGAGGTTTCTTAGGAACACCTTTCAAATTACCTATATCCTCAAGTGAAAAGTAGATTCTCATGGAATTATGTAGATAGCTTGTTGAGTTACATGACTTGTAGTCAAAGGCTCACCATCCAACCATAAAATTTCCCATTTTCATTTGTCATTACCATTTCCCATGCATTTATAAGGCCATAAATGTATAAAAAGAGATGTGTCATCATTACACCTAAACACAATTTGAGGCTAGAGCTAATTTTTATTATAGAGGGGTGGACCAAAGTATAGTTTCTATTGAATACATGAATATTGTAAAACTTGAGTATTTTTGGACTAATTACAGAGATGAATTTAATGTGAGAAGAAGGGACAATAATAGATTGACTATTGAGAAAATTTATGCCTTTGATCTAGCCACCATCCCTGAAGATATGGAAGATGATGGGGTTGTCACCAGTGATGCTTTTCATGTAGTAGGGGGGATAATGTCTTGCTTCTAGTAAATATTTTTGGAAAAGATCATGATAATACTATTCTAAATAGAAGTTATAATGTTTTGGTAATGAATTTCACCTTCCTTCTTAACAAAAGCTATTGTATGATGGAGATGATGACTAAGATGACCTGTGTAGGTTAGAAGAGAAAAGAAATAATACAAAGAGAAAGTATTCAAAATCCTATAAATAAGATAAAGTTCAAAATGAATATTGATGATACCTATTCTATGGTAAAACATAAAGATCCAATATAACCAACTATTTGTACACTACCATTGGTCTCTTCTATTGATAATATTTTTCTTGTTATTTCCACCAATCCTTCCATTTTGAATTCCATTAAACCCATCATATATCTATTAGTACTCATTCCACCCCCTAAGTATCATGACATCAAATCTCCCAAGACATCCATTCAAAAGGAGACTCCTCCTCCTTCATCTTCTCCACCCCTCCTCCCTCAACAAAAAAAATACTATTGAGAAAGAGCCTAAAAAATTAATTATCATAGAGGAGATAACCCATCCGAATATGAACTACAAGAGAAATAAAAAGAAGTAGTAGAGTTAGAGAAGGAGAAATAAGAAGTAGTTGCTAAAAAGGTGAAAGAGGTTGAAACAAGAAAAGAATTTGAGAAAGAAAATAGGGTGGTGATAGAGAAAAATGTTGAGAAACCAAAGAAAAATGAAACAATAATTTAAAAAGAGGAAGAGAAAGAGAATGAATATGATGGGAAAATAGAACTATAAATTAATAAACATGTTGAAAAGAATTCAAAGAAAGAGACCTAGAAAGAGTTTGAGGCCTAGGAGGTTCCTTCTTGAGAGTTAGTAATGAGGAACAACTAGCAACACATGGTAGCTCATTTAGACACCTCCACTAGTATAGATTTCTTATCTTCTTTAGCCTTGTAGATAACTATAGAGTCAAAGGAAGTGATAAATATTGAGGATATATACTTGTAACTACTGAGAAGTTTAGATAAGAAAGGAAAGAATCCTATGTCTAAAAAGGTAATTTTCAAATTTGATAATTAAATCTTTAGGGTAGAAGTTTGTAGAGATAGCAGTTTCACCATAGGGTATGATTAAAGGAGAAGTTAATGAGAAAGATTGAAAAATAACAAAGGTATCTCTTGGATAATTTACCACTAAGGGATTGAAATAGGACACTCAAACTTTGATAAATACTCTCTTTAACAAACTTGATGAAGAGAAGGCTTCTAAGGTCAAATTGAAGGATCAAAATGCATAATTATGTTAAATAATAGCTAAGGTTGATAGATCTATCCCACATCAATCTATTATTTTAGTAGATTAAATTAAATATGAAGTGATTACTAAAGTATAAGAAATTGGTGATAAATCAAAGGTAGTTCATGAATCAAAGTGTTCAAAAACTAAAAAGGTGAAAGAGTTTGAAACAATAAAAGAAGCTGAGAAAGAAAAGGTGGTAGTGCCAAAGAAAGATGTTAAGAAACCAAAGGAAAAGGAATAAATAATTGAAAAAGAGGAAGAGGAAGAGAAGGAAACTGATAGGAAAAGAGAATAAAAAATTAAGAAACATGTTGAAAAGATTCAGAAAAAGAGACGCATAAAGAGTTTGAAGCCTAGGAGGTTCCTTCTCAAGAGTTAGTAGTGAGGAACAACCAAAAAAATATATTAACTCATTTAGACACCTCCACTAGTATATATTTCTCATCTTTGTTAGCCTTATAGACAACTCTAGAGGAAAAGGAAGTGATAAATCTTGAGGACATAGACTTGTAACTACTGAGAAGTTTAGATAAGAAAGGAAAGAAGCCAAAGTCTACAGAGGTAACTTCAAAGTTGATAATTGAATCTTCAAGATAGAATTTTTTATAGATAAAAGTTACACCATAGGGGATGTGTAAAGGAGATGTTAATGAGAAAGATTTAACAATCACAAAGGTATCTATTAGACAAGTTACCACTAAGGGATCGAAATAGGATACCCAAACTTTGATAAATACTCTCTTTAATAAACTTAATGAAGATAAGGTTGTTAAGGTCAAATTGAAGGAGAAAAAATTATAGTTATGTTAAATAATAGCTAAGGTTACTAGATCTATTCCATATTAAACTATTATTCTAGGAGGTTTAATTAAGTAACAAGTGATTAATTAGGTAGAGGAAATTGGTGATAAGGCAAAGGCAATTGACTACTAGATTGAAAAGATGCATCAAAGTGTTTGAAAGCTCTTCCCCAAAGTTCCAAGAATTCATATTGACATTATAAATAAATTATCTTAGATGAATACAATAAGAAAGGAAATTGAGAGTGAAAATGGAATTGTTGGGTTACAACTAGAAAGTCTACAAAAAATAAGTAATTTGAATGAGAAAGTTTTCATTGAAGAAAATATTCCTCCAGAAGGATCTATAAAGAAGATAAAATAAGAGGAGTATCTCTTATCTTTTTTTTATAAATATTTTGGATGCAATATGTGAAGAAATGAAAAATTTGAAGGAGGAAGTTGGTGATGAAAAAGTAAATCTAGAAGATTTCCTTTTTGGTCTTATTGGTGATTGATCTGATAATATTTCAAGAACATCCAAGGAGTTAAATGAGAAATTCAATAAATTAATAGAAAAATTTACAACTCCTTTCATGACCAAATATATTAAGGTGTTAATAAAATTTCAACATCAAATAAAGAGACTAGAGTGAAAAATTGAATAGATAAAAGCTCATAGTAGAAGAATTGAAGAGGAAATGCTAAGATTTGAAACTGAAAGATAATCAATCACCAAATTAGATGATGAAGTAATATAGTTGTTGATGTATCAACACATCAAGTATAGAGAAATTAGTAGATCTAAAGTTCAACATTTGGATTAGATATTTGTTTCAAAGTTCCCATACTTTCTTTTTTTCCTCTTTAATTTTCTTCTTTTCTTTCCTCAAATGTACTATAAGTAATCTTTTTTCAAATAATTACATAATAAATTGATGTCATTGGATGATTTATTTGTAAATTAAAATTAATTTGTGAAATTTAAAGATTTTAGTAATTTGGCTAAAATTCCATTAATTAAAGTCATTTTTTAAAAAGTAGATTACAAGAGTTACTTCTACGTAGCATGAAAGGAGTTAGTGTTTGATCCAAATAAGGAGACTAAACATCACCACTTGTCATCAACTATTTCATGTCATAGAAGAGAATTTTAGGGAAGATGCCACTCAACAACATTCAACTTTTAGTGAAGTACATGGGAATTGGAGAAGTTAACTCCCATTTATCTTTGGCATTAATTTTTGTATAAATATAAGTGTAGGCCTACATGCTTGAGGATGATGATTTTTGCAAGCAAGCAATTGTAACCATTATATGGGAAAGTTTAAGCAATATAAAACTTTATGTTTAGATATCTAGACTATTTTGTATGAATTTTGTTGAAAGTGAATAACAAGGAAGTTTATTTTCTGAAGAACTTTGTGTCTAAGGGAATCATTCTATGCATTCTATGAAGATAAAATGGTAAACTTTATGTTATCTATTTATCTAAATTGAATTCATTGCTTTCTTGATCATTTGATAAAATGACTATCATAATTATATCTTTATCTATTTTCACGTATACAATAAACTCTATAAAACTATTTATCGTGAAGAACATCTCTCTTATTTATTTCCTTTCTCAAGTATTATATTTTTTTATTTATTCTCCCATCTATTTGAATCTCCATTCATATTCCCATAATTATCTACTTGCTACAAAATCCCTTTGTTATGGCTCTTGAATGAAGTGATTAACATAATACCCCTAATTAAAACAAATTGCACATAATTTGTATACTCTATGAATAAATGTAAGTTGTAAGCAATTAGAAATAGATAGACATGAATACATGGGAGCTTCACTATTAAATGAAGAGGATTTAATCCCATGACTACCTAGGTAATTTTCATTGTTAACAAAATATCTAGCCAATAGTTTCTAGTGACTCCACTAGGGAACTATGAGTTTAACTTCTATAATTAACTCTAGATTGCATAGACTACTTGAGATAGGCATAGTGTTACACTAAGTTCTCAAAAATCACAAAATTCTAATCAAAGCACTGCATGTTGATAAAAACACGTTTATCCATTTTTAGTAATTTGATAAGATTGAGTTTGCCTATTATTAATGAATTCTTCCCTCTTTAAATAAGTTTTTTTCATGTTTGTAAACCACTTATTATTTTATGCCTAGTTTATCTTAAGTTTGATGCATGTTGAGTAGGCCATTTTCCAAGTCTTTATTTATAAATAGAATTTCTAAGTGAAAAATCATAAGAGCTCCTACATTTGAAACTAGAAAATTAACCTTTTACTAGAGAAAGGAGAACTCAAATCTAAATAGATGATTTCTTTGAGTTGTAAGAGCAGCTTAATTTTAGTTTTCCTATTCAATCAAGAACATGAAGAGTTAGTCTCTCACCTATGAGATAGAAACCAATTACTAAGAAGAAATTACAACATAATTCCTTGAGAATAATCCAACCTATTAATCCATAGTTTCTCATCCCTAGAAGAATGTTGTTACCACTTCCTATCCCATAGGGGATGGTTACTAGTCCTTTGAATCTGACTCCTTGTCTGTATGATTTTCCAAAAGGATAAAGAAAAAAAAATCATAAATTTACTAGTGATGGTAAGTAAAACCTAGATGATCACTTGGATACATTCTTTTTAGCATGTGGAGTAATTGGTGTTGAATGTGAAGATGTCTCTATTAGACTCTTTATTGAGACTCTACATGACTTAGCTAAAGAATGGTTCTACCATTTAGCTCTGGACATCATAACCAATTGGGCCACTATGCATGAGCAATTTGAGAAAATATTCAAATATTTTGAAGATGCACATATACTATTTACATAATTGACTCAGCTCAAGAAGGAACCACATGAACATATGCATGATTTTATTACCATGTTTAATAGATTTATCTACAAAATTCCTCAAGTTCTAATACCCACTATGGATAATCAAAAGTGCTTCTTCATCAATGCCTAACTACTAAAAGTCAGTTATCAACAATGAAGAGCATAACCAACTAATTTAGTAGTAGATCAAAATTTTGATACAGAGGTTAAAGATTATTTAATAATAGCTATTAAGATCAAGAAGGCATTTTCTAAGGGACACCCTTCTTCAACCAAATCATAGACTATTGATCTTTTAATGTAAAAATTGGCTAATGACTTGCTTCAAGTCAAAATACAAATTACTCAAGGTACTCATGGTGGTGGTTCCTCTACAAAGAATGCACCCAAAAAGAATTTTAATAATTATAATTGGAACCATATTGCTAGTCCTACATAGAGATTGTCAATTTAATATGCTCCCATAAATCATGCTGAGATGAGTCAAGAAAATAAGATGACTAATGATACTCATCAAAGTCTTGATGATGAAGATGACTTTGCAGATCTTGTTAGAGAATCCAACATTGGTTGTCTATAATATCAATCTAAATTTGACTATGAATAAGTGTTTAAAGAAAATCGTAATCATTAATTTTCAATGTTTTCAAGTTCACATACTCAGCAAGATGGTAAGAAACCTTCCAAAAAATAACATGAAAGCCAAAACAAAACCAAAAAAAATACTGAAAAAATTATTTATATACATACATGTGTTACCCTATTTCTATATTATTATAGAGCTTCAAGTATTTCCCATTGAATGGTAACACCAATGTAATCCCATCCTAATAAGATATGATGAAGCTATCTTTTCAAGCAATGATTTTTATAGTAAAGGGCGCTTTTCATAAGGAGTCAAATTTTCCATGCTTCCCTTTTTGTTCATTTTGCTTATCCCATAGAAGAACTAAATCACCAACTTCAAACTGCCTATCCCAAGAATTTTTATCAAATATCTTCATTAGTTTCATTTATTGATTAGCTATAAGTCAACAATTTGAACATGAACTTCTTGTATTTAAGTGATAAACATGATTCTCTTATCTAGTGAATCTTGATAAGTAACATCTTCAATGGCCTTAGATAATTACAAAGTAGGTATATATATGGTTATTGGTATCTCAACATTTATTCCATATATAAATTGAAAAGAAGACATACCTATGGCTTTCTTCAAGGTGATCCTATCATCCCATAATGCATCAAACAACTTCTTGTGCCAACTTCATTAGTTATTATCCACTAGTTTATGAATGATGGTCATCAAGTTCTTATTACTTGATTTAGCTTGACCATTTCCTTAAGGATAATGATTTGAAGCATAAACCAAGTCTATTCCATATGAGTAATAGAACTCAATTAATTTTATATAATAAAAGTTGGTTTCATTATTTATTATAATCTTGCATAGGATGCTAAACCTTACAATAATATTCTCTTTGATGAAGTCGCATATAAATTTAGTAATGGTGTGCTTGATAGGAATAGCTTCCACCCACTTGCTAAAATAATTAGTTGTAGTCAAAACATAATAGTGTCAAATTCTTGAAGAAGGATTCAACATACCAATAAAATCCATGCCCTACTAGTGAAAAGATTCATCAATAACCACTAGTTTTAGAGGCAATGATGACAACTTGATTCATACTATAAAATTTTAACATGCTTGATATTTAGCAACCCATTCTAAATCATCTTGGAATAGAGTAGGCCAAAATTAACTTGATAATAAGATATTGTGTGATGTGACTCTTGTTGAGAAGTGACCTCTGCATGCCTTATCATGAAACTACTCTAGCAGTCTTATTTATTTCTCTTTGTCTACACAGTGAAGGAAAACACCATCCATTCCTCTTTTGTATAAGCCAATATCCCAAAGGACATAATCCTTTTATTTTAGTTTGATGATATATTTATATTTATGTTTTAGATGATCTAAGCATTTTCCATAAGTTAATAAGTAGGTAATCTTATTGTGTCATTCATTTATAAGATCAATAAAAAGCACCATTGGTGAATCTTCATCTGATTTAGCTTGAAGAGAAGACGTTATATCTATGTCATCAGGTTTTCTCTCTATCATCAACTAGCATAGGCTTCTTCCTCTCACTAAATTTATAGGTTTGATATCAAGATCAAACTCTTGCACCTTAGCTACCCAATTGCCTCTCAATAATCCTCGTTCCTACTGAGTTAAAATTTATTTTATTTCAGTATCAGGTACATAAACTTTAGTACATGAAGGCAAAATGTAGTACCTAAGCCTTTACATGTTTTGACTATAGAAAAGGCATGTTTATCCATCTATGAATACTTCAGTTTAGATATCTTTACTATTTGAATCATGAAAACTATCAAGGATTCAATTCCTTCATCATTCTTATATATAAGTATAGCTAACATGGTGTGTTCATAAGAATAACAATAAAGAATGAATTCTTTACTAAAATCTAAGTAAAATAGCACTGGAGCTTCAACTATAACGTCTATAATTCTTTCAAATGCCAACTTTCCTTTAACATTCCATTTGAAGTCTTCTTTCTTCATCATATCATATATGTGGTGAGTCAACTTATCAAAATCAATAATAAATTTCCAAATGAAATTAACCTTACAAAAGAATGAGTGCACTCCTTTCTTGGACATAGACATAGGCAAATTTTGAATATATTTGACTCACTCTGGATCAATTTTTTTTCCCTCTTTTGAGATTATGTGGACAATTAGCTTTTCTTTAGTCAGAATAAATATGGAATTATTAGGATTCAGGGAAATCCCATGTCTCCTACATTAGATTAGAACTTCTTTAAGATCAATCAGGTGATCGCCTCTTTTCTTAGAAAAGACTATCAAGTTATCTAGGTATACCATAATACTTTTGTTATTTAAATAAGGAAATGATAGATCCATTACCTATTGAAAGGTTTATCTAACATTGATAAGCCCAAAATGCTTCTTCTAATAATCAAATATTCCCCATGGCATTAAAAAATAAATTTTGCATTGATCCTCCTTAGCTACGTTTATCTGATTGTATCTTGAAAATTCATCCAACATGGATAACATCTCTAAACCTATAACTACTTATAAGTTGTGGTCCATAATGGGTAAGGGATAATTGTATTTTAGAGAGACTTGGTTAAGATTATTAAAATCAACACATAAGCATATTTATCCATATTTATTTCTTACTAAAACAATATTTGATAATCATTCTGAATGGTAGATTGGATAGATGATCTTTGCATTAAGAAGCTTTTGTATTTCAACATGAATAGTACTTGAGATAGTTGGGTTATGGTGATGTAGCTTCTATTTAAAGGGCTTCACTTCTAGTTGAAGTGGAATATAGTGTTGTACCTCATATAGATGGAAGGTTTTGAGGTATTTATAGGACTAGGCAAACACATCAATTTACCTTGTGAGAATCTTGATGAATTCTTCTTTTTCTTCTTGGGAGTAGCACTTGCTAATGTTGACTATCATAGGCTCTTCTTCACTACCTAGATTAATCTGTTCTACTTGTGGAGAAAAAGTATCACCATACTCTTTCTTTTTCTTCAAAAATTTATCATGTTTCTCAAAAATTTCCTCTAAAGAGACTAACCCTTTAAGAATTTTATTTATTTTCAATTGAATTATATCTTGAATATGAGTAAGTTTGCCTATGACTATGTCCAAGAAAGGAATGCACTCATTCTTTTATAAGGTCAATTTCCTTAGAAGGGTTCTCCTAAGGATCAAATGAATCTACCTTCTCTTTATCTTGTTTTTTGGAAGGTTTCACATACTCACCAGGATGTTTACAAGTTCACATACTCAGCAAGATGGTGAGAAACCTTTCAAAAATAGGAAGCTATTCAATGTTTGCCTATGCTTATGTCCAAGAAAGGAGTGCACTCATTATTTTATAAGGTTAATTTAATTAGAAGATTTATTCTTGATTTTGATAAGTTGACTCACCACATATATGATATGATGAAGAAACAAGACTTTAAATGGAATGTTAAAGGCAAGTTGGCATTTGAAATAATTAAAGAAGCTATAACTGAAGCTCCAGTGCTATTTTCCTTAGATTTTAGTAAAGAATTAATTCTTTAATGTTATTGTTATGAGCACACCATGTCAGCTATACTTATGTATAAGAATGATGAATGAATTTAATCCTTGATAGCTTTCATGATTCAACCACTAAAGATATATAAACTGAAGTATTCATAGATGGAGAAACATACCTTTTCTATAGTCAAAACATGTAAAGTTCTTAGGTACTACATTTTGTCTTCATATAATAAATTTTATGTACCTAATACTCAAATAAAATCAATTTTAACTTAGTAGGAACTATGATTAATGAGAGGCAATTGGGTAGCTAAGGTGCAAGAGTTTGATCTTGATATCAAACCTATAAAGCTAGTGAGAGGAAGAAGCTTATGATAGTTGATGATAGAGAGAAAAAATGATGACATAGATATAGAAAAATCTTCTCTTCAAGATAAATTGGATGAATATTTACCAATGGTGCTTTTTATTGATCTTGTAGATGAATTACACAATAAGATTGCCTACTTCTTAACTTATGGAAAATGCCTAGCTAATCTAAAACATAAATAAAAATGTAACATCAAACTAAAATAAAAGGATTATGTCCTTTAGGATATTGTATTATACAAAAGAGGAATTGATGGTGTTTTCCTTCACTGTGTGGACAAAGAGAAATAAACAAGACTGCTAGAGCAGTTTCATGACAAGGCATGTGGAGGTCACTTCTCAACAAGAGTCACATCACACAATATATTTTAAGCAAGGTACTTTTGGCCTACTCTATTCCAAGATTATTTAGAATTGGTTTCTAAATTTCAAGAATGTTAGCATTTTATAGGATGAATCAATTTGTCATCCTTACTTTTAAAACTAGTGGTTATTGGTGAATCTTTTCATTAGTAGGGCATGGATTTTATTGGTATGTTGAATCCTTCTTCAAGCATTAAACACTATTATGTTTTGACTACAACTAATTATTTTAGAAAGTGGGTGGAAGTTATTCCTATCAAACATGCCACTTCTGAAGTTATATGTGACTTCATCAAAGAGAATATTATTGTAAGGTTTGACATCCTACACAAGATTATAACAAACAATGCTACCAATTTTTATTTTATAAAATTAATTGAGTTATATTACTCATATGGAATATACTAGGTTAATGCTTCAAATCACTATCCTTAAGGAAATGGTCAAGCTAAATCAAGTAATAATAACTTGATGGCCATCATTCGTAAACTAGTGGATAATAACTAATGAAGCTGGCACAAGAAGTTATTTGATGCACTATGGGCTGATAGGATCACCTTGAAGAAAGCCATAGGTATGTCTTATTTTCAATTGCTATATGGAATAAATTTTTAGATACCAATAACCATAGATCTACCTACTTTGCAATTATCTAAGGCCATTGAAGATGTTACTTATCAAGATTCACTAGATAAGAGAATCATGTTTCTCACTTAAATACAAGAAGTTCATGTTAAATTTTTTATTTATAACTAATCAAAAAATGAAACTAATGAAGATATTTGATAAAAAATGTTGGAATAGGTAGTCTAAATTTAGTTCTTCTATGGGATAATCAAAATGAACAAAAAGGGAAACATGGAAAATTTGACTCCTTGTGAAAAGGGCCCTTTACTATAAAAAGCATTACTGGAAAAGATAGCTTCATCATAGCTTATCAGGATAGGATTAAATTTTCATTACCATTCAATAGGCAATACTTGAAGCTCTATAATAATTGAGAAATAGGGTAACACTTGTATGTATATAAATAAAGTTTTAAGTCTTTCTTTTGGTTTTTTTTTGCTTTCATGTTATTTGTCTATTTTGTAGTTTATGTGTTTGAGTTTTTGTAAAAAATACATAACTAATTGATAAAATTCAAAACTAGAGATGTTAAGATCTCACCATTATTTCCTTCTTTATGATATAAACAAATACATCCATAGTTGGAGCTAGCTAGTGTCCCCAAAATTACACACTTCAAATTTTTGGGTACCCCTATTAAATTTTTTTTATTTTGTCTTATGTGATTCAGTTGTCCTTGCTAAGCCAATCCTCTAAGTAAAACCTTAGTCTTTAGTTGTTATGTCTGATTGATTTCTTTCCCCAATTACTCTTAGTTACTCTAGAGGGTTGAAATCATTTTCCTAAATCCATCACCTAAAATACATTTACTCATCTCCTTCAATAGATCAAAGAAACTAAAGTGTTTTGGTTCATTTACAATGTAAATCAGGTTTTCCAAACTTCTTTACTTAATCAAAAGTAAGTAAAGTTGTCTTGTAAACCTGAATTACACTTCCTAGTTCAAATTAGAGTTATCAAATAGATTTAATTTGATGATAAACCTAATAAAATAAGTCTTACAAACCCACCAAGAATTACCAATAATAACTCAATTTTTAAAGATTTCTTTACTTGTATAAAGTCACAAGAAAAAATATTATGGGTTTTTAAACTTGAACTAATCATCAACCTAGATAAATTCATGTTTGTGATGGTTCTTGAATTCAAATGCTAAAATCAAGTAAAGTAAGTCGAGAAGCCTAATAAAAAAGTCCAAAGTCTTACATGGCTCTTTTCCACATGTTTCCAACCCATCATTAATGTGTTGGAATTTATATAAATATTAGAAAAGCCACCTCATTTTACACTTAGGAGTTAAGTTTTTTGACCAAGCTAACACACCTATAAACACTAAGCCACATTATTCAAGCCTCTCTAATGTCTCAAGAAATTTCACTTTGACCCATTTGTGCCTGAGTTAGAGTAGTTACTAAGTGTTTAAAAGTAATTATCAAGTTCTTCAGAGTTAGTCAGAGTCAATGTCTAGATCATAAGGATCAAGAAGATCATAAGAAGTAGTTGAAGTGGAAGTGTAAGACACACAAATTGAAGAAATCCCATAGTTAGCACTTGAGGAGATTCTAAAAAAAATTAGAAATATTAAAGAAAAAGCTAAGAGAGTTAAGTCATAAGAGCCCAAGATGAAGTATGAATATAAGGGATACCTAATTGAATCAAGAATCATTTTTAATGTAACTAAGATAAATGATACAGGCATGGGGCATGTGTCTATGATTAAATTATTAGAGAGATCCAAGGCCATATCTAAGAATCCACTCATGCATGCTATGACTAGTAGTGGAATTCTATAAGATGTAGCTTTCCCAAGCTCGAGTTAACTTCTTGAATTTGTGCTAACATGTGCCAAGTAATATGACTACCTTACTAGGGTTGTGAGAGAGGTTGCTAGAAATATAGTTATAAGATTGGATGTTCAATATCTCAACTACTATATAAATATCCCAACATCATAAAAAGTAACTAATATAACAATGGAGAAATCTAATAAGCAATGGGAAACTAAGACATCAAAATGTATTAATATAATGAATACATATTATTTAGAAAAAGAGAAATAAGCATCAAGGTTCCCAAAGTATATAGTAAGATTAGACTTCATTCAAGAAGTAGATGACATCATTAAATTACTATGTAGAATCATTGGAGATAATAATGACAAATGCTTCTCACCTTAGATGTATGATTATATCAAAACCATTGATGTCACCCAAAGCTCTACCGAAATTGAGTGGGCAAGAATGATAAGTGACAATATAAATAAACAATTGAGGAATGTATTATAGAATTTTGATTTCAAAATAACCTCATACCTTGTGTATGAAATAACTTCAAGTGGACCCTATTCAAGGCTAAAAACAAAAGGCACACTAACATCTATACTAATATATAATTATTATCCTCAACTAGTTCATTTAGAGTACTACAAATATTATATTGTAGTAAATGATGGATTATTTTATGAACTCATTTGAAAGTTGACTATATCTCTAAAACATAAAAGAGTATCAGATGAACTAGTATATGATGGATACACTTTCACAACATGATTACATTTTATTTCAGTTTCTAGACTTTACATACATCAGGATTGGAGGTTTCATAGGAACACCTATCAAATTACCTAGATACCCAAGTTAAAAGTGGGTTATCATAGAATTATGTAGACAAATTGTTAAGTTACATGACTTGCAGTCAAAGGCTCACCATCCAACCATTAAATTTTCCATTATCATTAGTCATTACCATTTCCCAACAATTTAAAAGGTCATACATGTGTATAAAATGAGGTACCTTCATTACATTCAAACACATTTTGAGGCTAGATCTAATTTTGATTATGGAGGGGTGGCCCAAAATATAATTTCTCTAGAATACATGCATATTCCAACACTTGAGGATTTTTAGACTGATTGTAGAGATGAATTTGATGTGATAAAAAGGGATAATAGTATATTGACTATTGAGAAAATTCATGATTTTGAACTAGTCACCATCCTTGAAGATATGAAATATGATGGGGTTGTCACTAGTGATTATTTTCATGTAGTAGGGGGGATAATGTCCCACTTATAGTAATCATTTTTGGCAAGGATCATGATAAGACTATTCCAGATAGAACTTCCAATGTTTTGGAAATGACTTCCACCTGCCTTCTTAACAAAGGATACTATATGAAAAATTTGATGAGTGAGACCAGTCATGTAGGTCAGAAGAGAAATGATTTATTAGAAGGATAAATTATTCAAAAGCCTACAAAGAAGATAAAGTTTAAAATGAATATTAATGATACATATTCCATGCTAAAAGATAAAGAGACAATACAACAAATTATTTCTACATTGCCATTGGTCTCTTCTATCAATAATATTGTTCTCATCGTTTCCACCACACCTTCCATTCCAACATCCACTGCACCCATCATAGATCCATCAGTACACATGCCACCCTCTAAATCTCATGGTATCCAAGCTCCCAAGACATACATTCAAAAGGAGACTCCTCCTCCTTCATCTTCTCCACCCCCTCCTCCATCAATAGAAAAACCTACCACTGATAAAGAGCCTAAAAAATTAATTAAAATAGAGGAAATAACCACATCTTAGGAAGAACCACAAGAAAATAAAAAATAAGTAGTAGAGGTAGAGAAGGAGAGAAGGAGAAAGAAGTAGTAGCTAAAATGGTGAAAGAGTTTGAAATAATAAAAGAAGCTAAGAAAGAAAAGATGGTAGTGATAATTAAAGATGTTGAGAAACCAAAGGAAAAGGAAGCAATAATTGAAAAAGAGGAAGAGAAAGATAAGGAATATGATAGGAAAAGAGAACTAAAAATTAAAAAACATGTTGAAAATGATTTATAAAAAGAGACCCATAAAGAGTTTGAGGCCCAGGAGGTTCTTTCTCAAGATTTAGTAGTGAGGAACACCTAACAACAAATGGTAAATCATTCAGACACCTCCACTAGTATAGATTTCTCATCTTGGTTAGCCTTGCAGACAACTCTAGAGGTAAATAAAGTGATAAATCTTGAGGAGATAGACATCCAACTACTGATAAGTTTAGATAAGAAAAGAGAGAGGCCTAAGTATGAAAAAGTAACTTCAAATTTGATAATTGAATATTCAAGGGAAAAGTTTGTAGAGATAATAGTTCCACCATAGGGGATAAGTAAAGGAGAAGTCAATGAGGAAGATATAATAATCAGAAAGGTATCTCTTAGAGAAGTTAACACTAAGGGATTGAAATAAGATACCCAAAATTTGATAAATACTTTATTTAAAAAACTTGATGAAGATAAAGTTGTTAAGGTCAAATTGAAGGAGAAAAATGCATATTTATGTTAAACAATAGTTGAGGTTGCTATATCTATCGAAAAATAATATACTATTTTAGGAGATTTAATTTAGCAGCAAGTGATTACTGAAGTAGAGGAAACTGGTGATAAGGTAAAGGCAGTTAATGACTAGATTGAAAAGATGCATCAAAGTGTTCAAAATCTCTTCCTTAATGTTCCAATAATTCATATTGACATTGTAAATAAAATAGCTGAGATGAAGACAATAATAAAGGAAATTGAGAGTGAAAATGGAATTGTTGGGTTATAACTAAAAAGTCTACAAACATTAAGTAATTTGAATGAGAAAGTTTTGATTGAAGAAAATATTTCTCTAAAAGGATGTGTAAAGAGGATAAAACAAGAATAGTATCTCATATCTTTTTTCATGCATATTTTTGATGCAATATGTGAAGAAATGAAGACTTTGAAGGAGGAAGTTGGTGATGAAAAAGTAAATCTAGAATATTACATTTTTGGTCTTACTAGTGATTGGTTTGATAATATTTCAAGAACATATGAGTAGTTGTATGAAAAGTTCAAGCAATTAATATACAAAGTTACAACTCCTTTCATAGCCAAATCTTTTAAGGATTTAATCAAATTTCAACATCAGATAAAGAGACTAGAGCCAAAAATTGAAGAAATGAAAGCTAATAGTAGAATAATTGAAAAGGAAATAATAATATATGAAAATAAAATATGGTCAGTCACAGAATCAGATGATGTAACAATACAAATGATGATGTGTCAGCACATCAAACATAGAGAAAGTAGCATATCTAAATTTCAATATTTGGATTAGATATTTTCTTCAAAGTTCCCATACCTTCTTTCTTTCCCCTTCAATTTTCTTCTTTTATTTCCTAAAATGGACTATAAGTAGTCTTATTTTAAGTAATTAATTTATAAATTGATGTCATTGGATGGTTTATTTTTAAATTAAAATTACTTTATGAAATTGAAAGATTGTAGTAATTTGGGCAAAATGTCATTAAATTCATTTTGTAAAAATCATATTACTATAGCTACTTCTATGTAGCATGCAAGGAGTTAGATTTTGATCCAAATAAGGAGACTAAACATAACCACTTGTCATCAACTATTTCATGCCACAGAAGAGAAATTCAAGGAAAATGCCACTCAACAGCCTTTAGATTTTAGTGTAGCACATGAGAATTAGAGAAGTTGACTCCCATTTATATTTGGCATCTATTTTTCTTTAAATATAAGTTCAGGCCTATGTGCCTGAGGATGATTATTTTTTCAACCAATCAATTGTAACCATTGTATAGGAAATTTTAAGTAATCTAAAACTTTGTGTTTAGATATATGGACTATTTTGTATGAATTTTGCTGAAAGTGAATAAGAAAGTTTTTTTTCTAGAGAACTCTGTTTCTAAGGGAATCATTTTGTGCATTTTATGAAGATAAAATGGTAAAATATATGTTATCTATTTATATCAATTTAATTCATTAATTTCTTGATAATTTTCTAAAAAATTTATCACAATTATATGTTTATCTATTTACATGTATACAGTAAACTCTGTAAAACTATTTATTGTGAAGTGCATCTCTCTTGTTTCTTTCCTTTCTCAAGCATTCTAATATTTTATTTTCCCATATATCTAAAACTACATTCAAATTATTAGAATCATCTACTTACTTGCTACAAAATCCCTTTGCTATGGCTCATGAATGAAGTGATTAAAGTAATACCCCCAATTAGAACAAATTGCACATAATTTGTATACACTATGAATAATTGTAAGTTGTAAGTAATTAGACATAGATAAATATAAATGCATGGAAGCATCAATGTTAAATGAAAAGGATTTAATCCCATGATTTCATAGGTAATTTTGAATATTAACAAAATATCTAGCCAATATGTCCAGAGGCATAACCATAGAAAATAAGTTAGAAAGAGAGGTTAATCCAAAGGGCCTTATCTTGAAATATTTTATAAACAAAGGAAAGAGAGAGATAACTTTGATAAACAATAAAATTAATGCAATAACATGTAATACTATATTAATAATACTTGAAACCTTTAAATACACCTTCTAACAAGCTTTGAAATGGCTAAAACCCTCTATTCTTAAGTCCTCCCTCTATCCCCTCCTCTTTCTCCTTCTCTTCCCACTCTAATTTCCTAATTTTTAAAAATGAGTAAATATTGTCTCAAATAATCCTCACATTCTTAAAATATGATCAACTCACCTACTTAAAAGCTAATTTCAAGGTAACTTTTGTCCCTTCCCATCCCTTGGTTTGTGGTTAACAAGTCCCCCCTCACTCCCCGCCCCCTCCTTAACTCCACTTACAATCCCATGTTGGAAAGAAAACAATTCCATGCCTCATAAATGGAATTACTATCCAAAGAAATAAATGTCACATGTGTTTCCCCTATATTCATTTGAGGCTTCTTGAAAAACTCTCTTAGCTTCCTATTTATCTAATGAAAAAAATATGTACTCAACATGTATAAAATTTTCCTTAAGACATTATAAAAATTTGGGTCTCTCTTCCCATCTAAGTTTTGAGTCAAATAGTGATACTTAATGGGATTAAATATACTTTAATAAATAATTAAAATTTAATAATAAACTTCTTAAGGTGAATAATAAATGTGTATATAGTTTGCAAGGGAGGTGAATAATTCAGAATGGCTTAAGGACACCTATGCATCTAATTAGCTCCACAACTAGGTATAATGAGTTGTTTGGGTGGTGGTAAGATAAATTATATGTGTTGAGACTCTACCGCTAATGTGATAATTCTTGGCATAGTCATATTTCCCTTGTTTTCCTCCCTTATAACTTTCACACTCATTACACACGTAAAATACCCTACCCTAAAACTTAAATCTACATAATATAAGCAATACAAATCTAAATCCAAAAATCAAGCACGTGGCATATCCAAGGAATCACATATAAATTTTGGTGACTAATAATAAAAACCTAAACATATATATATATATATATATATATATATATGTATGTATGTATGTATATATATGTATGTATGTATGTATATATATGTATGTATATATATATATATATGTATGTATATATATATGTATATATATATATATATGTATATATATATGTGTGTGTCTATATATATATGTATATATATATATATATATATATATATATATATATATATATATATATATATATATATATATATACTCAAATAAATGTTCAAAGACAATAAATCTATTTATATTGTAACAATACATATCATAATAAAAAATTAAACAACACAAATAATTGATATTAATGTGTATAATAATCATATAATCTAATCATATAATTAATATTCCATAAAAAATAATTAAACACCTCAAAATATATAAAATATTTGGCTCACTCTAAAATAATCAATAACATCTCAAGTCTCAAATATACATAAGTCACACATCAATAGGCTACATCAAAAAGATAATGTTTATAAATCAAACATTGTGAAAATAGGGGTATCACACTCAAGCCCTAAATTATAATAAAATTTTTTATTTTTGGGAATAAAAATAATTTAAATTTTTAGATACACCATTATACCACTCAAAAATGATAAGAAGTATGTGTACTCTAATACCACTGATCTGGGGCCAAAGAGGAGACATGGTGGATAACTTATTTATATAAATTGGATAGGGTTATGAATGGAAGTGAATTTATAAATGATAGCGATTATGAAATATTAATCCTATTGAGTAAAATGGAAAAAAAATAGAATATATCCAGTGTATAACTATAATATAAAAGCTTTATTATGCTAAGTTATGTACAATATATGAGAGATCAAATGTCTAGTATCTAGGCACTTTCTAAATTCATTCTTCTATTGGAGAGTTGTCATGATGATGTCATGGTGGTGTCATGAATATTTTATGGTGATTATATGAAGTAATTTTATTTCCTAGGTAATATGACAATGTGTGCAACGTGGTTGTTCTAGTGTGTTTGAAGTATGCTTGGTTGGTATCTAGAGTTTGACCGGTTAGAGATGTTCAGTGATGAGTATGATGATTGGATAATGTGAAAGAGGTCCCTAAGATATTATCTATGTATTGAGAGATTATTTTAATAATTATAATTCATATAGTATTCCTTAGTTTTCATCTAGACACTTTGGGTCCAGTGGAAAAAAAATTGAATAGGCAGTTTGATGACATCACCATTGCCACATGTGATTGAGTTAAGGGGAGTTGGTCATATAGTTTTGATAACATTAGTCCTTAGTTGTTATTATGTATATATCAATTAATGAATCAAAGTATGGTCAAATATATGATGGTGTAAAGTTAGTTTCTCATTCAGAATTCATTAATTTCCCATACTTAACCAAATTTGCAATATGGCTAGAAAGAATCGAGTAAGTAGTTTGATGATGGAATATCTCGCATGTGTGTATGTTTTACGATAAGGTGATCATATGAATATATTTATTTTTGGACCTAATTTAATTTTTTTTAATTTATATCATGCGATTAAGAGCATCTAAATATATTCATATGCAAAGTTGGGATCCTAGGTAGTTTGTGTTTTACCATAACCAAATTTGAATAAGGAAAGAAAGAGTTAAGTGAACATTTTGATGATTTTATATATTGAACATGTGAAGGTGTCAAGAGAAAATTATCATATGGGTTTATTCAATTTTGAGCATATATGATTTTTGATAAATTTAAGATCATGTGCTAAAGCACAACAAAAGTTATGCATGCTCAAAGTTGGCCTCTCAGGTAGGTTTTAACATAGTTGGCTCTATGATAGAATATTTTGAGAAGGCATTTTAATAGAGTTATATATTTCATGCATGAAGGTTCTAAGATTAATGTATCACATGGTTGGATTCTCAAATATGAGATCATCTGGTCCAAATTTTAAATCCTACATCGAAGTGCAAAAGAAGTTATTAAGGATAAAAAATGGTTACTCATTCATATTGAAAGTGTCCCCATAGTCATTTTTGAAAGTGTTAATGCTCGAATAAGATCAATGATGGACATTGTTTCAAGACTTGACGAAGTAGATAGATGAGGATAGGTGCATGATGTTTAATGACTAAGTAAAATTAAAAGATAAGGATCTAATAGTGAGTGAGAATTTGTATAGATTTATCATATAGTGAGCATTCATCATTAAAGACCTAGTTAATCCATATAGATTGATGGATCACATTGAGTCAAAATTTCAAGATTACACAATATGAGGTAAAAGTGACTGAGGTTTAACATATGGCATTAGCAAACTATGTGTTAAACATTGAAAAAGATAAATTATTTATATTTGATCTGAGCTAAGAAGACATGAGATTCGAGCATTATTTTCCAAGGTTAACTATGACCATTTGAATTTAAATATTTTAATTTAACATAGGAAAAAAATATAGCTCTATATTTTGGCCATATAAAAGTTTAATTTTTTGGTGTTATAAATATAAAATATTAAGAAGACTCCACAATGCATATAATGAACCTAATCTAAAGATATGGAAGTATGTATAGTCAAAGTTATTAATGTTTAAAGTTGATTATGTGTTTGTTCTTGTTTTTCAAGTGACCTGATAAGAATATTCAAGCTTGAGTTGATGTTGTTTTGATGTATCATGATGAATTAACTATTGGAACATGTTGTAAAATCCATAAGAATTCTTTGTATGAATTTTGGAGGTGTGATCAATCTATATTGAGTATGAATAATTCTTAATAAGTTTATTGTATGTCCATTAATGGTGTTCCAATATATAAGGTCTATGTTTGAGTTGTTTGATCATACACAGAGGTGAGATAATATGAATATGTTTATTTGAGGATGTCTAAGGAGACATAAGAAGTGGACCCATGTATTTGAAAGTGGTCATGTGTTATTTTATTTCTTGAGGGTGAGCTAAAGGAGGGAATGGGTTCACATGAAATCTATAAGGGCTACAAGGGCCTTATTAAAAGGTGTACTTCCTTAAGGGTAACCCATAGATGTTATGGTTGACCTATGAACAATGTATTGATTTGTCTTTGAATTAAAGATGTTTTAATTATTAATACATGCCTAATGTCTAACCAATGTGATGGTTATCAAGATTGATCTATAAATAGTGAAATCAAATATGGTGATTTCTATACTTTGAAGAATAGACTTGTAGAGATTAGAGAGAGGCTTGTGTATGTGTTTTATGGAGTGAAGAAGGGGTAGTTCTCCCTAAGGATGAGTTGAAGAGTAGATCAGTTTGAGGATTATTTATATGAATTTTAGGTCATAATTCTATTAACTGAATATTACTCTTTTAGATTGATTGTGAGAAAAGGTGAAGAGTGATAAGTAGAGGTCCATCATCAGGTGTTGTATATATCAGTTCAAAGGTGGATGAGGTCATAGGTGTTATTGTGGTATCTCAACATCTAAGGTAGTTACAAACTCCTTATAAGGTGAAACTTGATAAAAGGTATAGTTATTGTTGTACCTCAATTTTATATGTGTGCTTACACCTTATGGGATTATAGTCTCACTAAATAGGTGTTATAGTTCCTTGATCATTTGTAGATGGTCTAAACTAGATCTTTATATTATAAGATATTAGTCAAATTTTAGATTATAATAGGTTTTATTCACCAATAGGGTTTTACACATATGTTATGTGTTATGTGATTGATCTTGCATTATCTCTCTTACTTATTGTTATAAATGATGTGTATGATGCATGAATGTTTGTGCTAACTAGTTAAGTTTTTTTAAAGATCTGAATTAAAGTTGGATTACTTGGGCTCATTGATTCACCCCCTCTCAATTATTATACCTCTAAAAATAGGTATTATAGCATGTTATGTGCTAAATTATTAACAACTTAAAGGTGATCCAAGGTAAAATATGGGTGGTCATCAAGGAGGTTTATCTACTAAGAAAACACCAATATTCAATGGATCTAATTACTATTTTTAGATTGCAAGGATGAGGACATATATTATGTCCCTAGGTTTTGATGTATGGTAATCTATTATGTATGGTTATGTTACTCCTATTACTCCTCCATCTAGTGTTCTAGACATGAAGTTGCTTGAGAACAATTCTAAGGAAATGAATGCTATCACTTGTGGTCTTTCAGAGACTGAATATACTAAGGTGATCCATTATATTTTTGATAAAGAGATATGGGACAAAATGAAGATAGTTTTTGAAGGATATTTAAAATTCAAGTTTGTTAAATTGTAGACTCATAGAAGGCAATTTGAACGTCTCTAGATGATGGAAGAATATTCTATGGCATCCTTTCGACAGTGAGTTGATGAGACTGTGAACATCATTAAAGGTCTTGGAAATAATATTAAAGAGGTGATTTTAGTCCAAAATGTATTAAGATATCTATCTCTTAAGTTTGATCCAAAAATATTTACTATAGAAGAGAGTCATGATCTTACTCAGTTGAAGATGGATCAATTGCATGGCACCATTACTGCTTATGAGATGACAATAAATGATGATATACCACCAAAGAAGGAAGCTAAATTTAAGATAAATATGAAGCCCCAGAATAATTTCCAAGGTAGTAAATCCAAAAAAGATGACATTTATAATATTAATGAAGATGAACTAATTACTCTGATTATTAGGAAACTAAACACAAGATTGGGGAAGTATAAGGGTAAACTACCCTTAAAATGTTTCAACTATGGAGATATAGGATATTTTAATCATAAGTTCCCTCATAAACATGAGAATAAAAATGATGAATATTATGGTGAAGACCAAGATGATGACAAGAAGACATATAGGAAGAAAGGATTTAGAAAGTTCAACAACAAGAAGTCCTTCAAAAACAACAAGAGTGTATACAGTAGAGAAGATTACAACTCATCAAATGAGAGTGAAGATAGTGACTAAGAATATGATGGTCCTACTAAAGATGAATCCCTATTCATGGTTGAGGAAATAAGATGCTCACATTAGAAGGAGTCTACTTGGAGTGATTTAGATGATGATGATGAAGATGAGGTGGACTATGAGTCTATTTTGATGGATTCTCTTGAAGAACTGAAGATTAAGAAGAAGATCAATAAAAATATGAAATATAAATTCAAGGACTATGAGGATAAATTAAATGTGTATGAGGCAAGATTGAATGAAGACACCAAATAGCATGAAGGTATGATCAAGCATCGCAGTTGTCAATTAGAAATTCTATCTACAAGACTAAAATATAAATAAGATGAATGTTCAAGGTATGTTTCTAAAAATGAATCTTCAAAATTTGAGATAGAAAAGAAAATTAGTAAGGTGAAGACATTTGTGAGATTTGAAAAGAACTCATGTGATCTAGATAATATTTTGAGTTATCAAAATCATGCTAGTGATAGAACTGGTCTTGGATATGAAGAAAAATAAAAAACTAAAACTCAAGACAAGATGAAGACTAATGTGAACTAGGAAAATCATAATTTTAAGACAAATCATCAAAAAATGATTGAAGGTACTGGAAGAGTAAAGACAAATCTGATTAGACACCAAAATTCTATTAGGTGTGAAAAACTCAAAGGTTACTATTATACATGTAATCAATTTGGTCATAGGGCTAGAGAGTGCAAGAGACCTTTTAGAAATGAATTTGCATGGGACTATGATGGGGGTCATTAGTAAAAAGGTGTTAATATAATCAATTGATTTAACTATTTTAATGTGGGACATTTTATAAACCATTATACACACAATATTAGACAAGTTGATTCCTCTTTAAAAGGGGGAAGTTTTTTTGTTTGTCATGACATAAGACACATTGAAAAGCTTTATCCAAACAAGGTAAGGAAAGATATATTTCTTGAAAAGGGTATGGTGTGCTAAAATTTTGAATAGAGATATCACATATCTAGGTTATGCAAGCAAAGGTCTATAAATTAGAATAGGTTTAATCGGGCTCCTAGAGTGCAAGGAAGAAGGCATGTTAACACATGGAAGCCAAAGGTGAAAAGTGTGAGTCATGATGAGAATATAGGTCTAAGTAATCTATTTGATATGATGGATAATTCTTCAAAATTTGAAGATTTTCAAGGGATCTCATTGTATTGTCATGTTGAGAATGAATAAATCAAGCTCAAATAAAAGACCAAGGTGATGGTTAAAGCTAGTTATGAGGTATATATAGATCTAAGTGAACATCCTACAATTGTTAAACAAGTGCCTAGTGATGAGGATCCAAGATGCAAGTAATATTATTCAAATGAAAAGGTATGCCATGAATATATGTTTTCTCCATGTATTGATAATCCAATCATAGAATAAAAAGAGAATGTTATAGTAGTTATGAAAGTTGTTTTTCTAAATCCAAAGAAGAAGAAGAAGAACTATAAGTATCAATTGAGCAAAGAGGATATTGAATATGAGGAGTTTTTTAATTTTAGATCATTGAGGTATAGAGGTTGTATTTATCTATGCTTCTTAAGGTACTCCTTTCAAGTGGGGAATCAAGTGTTTTTGTGTTCTTTTTCAGTTGAAACAGTCTACAAGGTCAGATTGAAGGTTCCCATATGGAAAATGAGGATTTGTGTTTTATCAAGATGATATTTTTGGATAGAAATGTTTTTTGACCTTATTATAGAATTCTCATATTATTTTCATGATATAAAGGATAAATGGGTTCCCAAAGGTTTGGAAGCCTAAATCTTAGTCCAATAGTGTGTGATGGGTGTATATAGGTGTGCAAGTAGTTTCAAAGGTGTGCATGGACCAAAAGGAGGAAGTATGTTTCATAGGATGATATTTCTTTTGAAAATTAGTGTGCTCAAGGGGAATATTAAATTGATCTAGATATGAAGTTTCAGGTATTGAATTTGTGTCTAATGAAAGGTATGGGTTCTACAATTTTTAGGTAGGGCCACAAAGAGACTAGACAAGCCTAATTTGAAGAAGAGTATTTTTTTTTTATCAATGTTTACAAAAGATAAATCTATGTGTGCTTCAAGGTGAGTTATAAAGATGGTTTAGTGCATGTTTCCTATTTGGTGAGTGGCATGAATTTCTATTGGTGTTATTTATGGTAGCTTGAGAGAGAAGTCTAGTTAGCATGTGTGATGGTTATTCATGGTGTATGGAGATATAAATATGCTCAAGATGTGAAATTGTTCATAAATATTAGGGGGAGTCCCTCTCAAATGTTCATTATTGTGTTTCATCATATTTATATGATTTTGTGTATTATTTATTTATTGGTTGTAGTGTTTGATTGAAGAGAGTGTTGGCATAGAGAAAAAGGATGTTGTCAAGGCAAACTGAAGTAGGCTCAAGGTAAGGGATTTTGTATCATCTTTATAAGATGGTCCTTTCCTATTTGATAGTATATTAAGGTCCTTAGGATCATTTTTTACCCAATTTTTCATTGTGTTAAAAGGGGAGAGAGTTCCTATTGAGGGAATTTCCTATTGTGCAAGTGTTTTGAAGAGAAATAAGGTGACCTATATATTTCTATATTAATGGGTGTTGACATCAATGCCAAAGTGGTAGATTCTTATAGATTTATCATGATGATGTCATGGTGGTGTCATGGAGATGGTATGGTGAGTATATGAAGTAATTTTATAGTCTAAGTAACAATGACAAAGTGTGAAATGTGCTTGTCCTAGTGTGCATAAACTATGCTTGGTTAGTCTCTAGAGTTTCACTGATTAGAGATGTTCAGTGATGAGTATGGTTATTGGAGAATGTGAAATAGGTCCCTAATATATTATGTATGCCTTGAGATCTTGTGTACATAAGTGTAATTAATATGGTAGTCCATAGTTTTCATCTAGACACTTTAGGTCTAGTGGCAGAAATTTTGAGTAGGCAGTTTGATGACATCATCATTACCACATGTGATTGAGTCAAGGGGAGTTGGTCATATGGTTTTGATAAAATTAGTCCTTAGTTATTATGAACCATATATAAATTCATGAATAAAAGTGTGGTCAAATATATGAGGGTACAAAGTTGGCTTCTCAGATATAATTCATTATTTTTGCATACTTCAAATTTACAACATGGCCAAAAAGAGTTGAGTAAGTTGTTTGATGATGGAATATCTCACACATGTAGATGTTTTAGGATAAGGTGATCATATGTTTTTGTTTATTTTGGACATAGTTTATTTACACTAAAATTTAGATCATGTAATGAAGCACATTAAAAGATATACATATACAAAGTTAGGCTCCCAAGCAGTTTGACTATGTTTTTCCATACTTAGCCAAATTTGCATAAGGTAAGAAAGAGATGAGTGATCATTTTATGATTTTATATCTTGAAAATGTGAAGGTGTAAATAGGAACTATTCATATGGGTTTTTTAAATTTTGATCATAGATTATTTGTGCTAAATTTTAGATCATGCACTAAAGCATGGAAAAATTTAAGATCATGTACTAAAGCACAACAATAGTTATGCATACTCAAAGTTGGCCTCTTAGGTAGGTTTTGACCTAGTTGTCTCTATGATAGAATATTTTTAGAAGGAATTTTAATGGAATTATATCTCTAAAGAATGAGGTTTCCAAGATTAGTGTGTCACATGGTTGGATTCTCCTATGTGAGGAGATCCTCCGGTCTAAATTTGAGATCCTACATCAAAGTGCAGAAGAAGTTATTAAGGATAAAAAATGGTTACCCAGGAATATTGAAAGATTCCCCATACTTAGTCATTTTTGAAAGTGTTAAATCTGTATCAAGATCAATGATGCACATTACTCCAAGAAGTTATGAATAAGTGAGATGAGGATATGTGCATGATGTTTAACAACTAATTTGAGGTATAGGATAAGGATCCAATGATGAGAAATAATTCATATAGATTGATCGAATGATGATCATTGATCATTGAAGACCTGGTTGACCTATAGACATCGATGGAGTGCATTGAGTTAACATTTCAAGATTGCATGAGATGAGGTCATAGTGATTGAGGTTTAATGTCTAGTATTGGAAGACTATGTTTTAAAGATCAAACAAAATCAATGGTGTGTATTCAATTTTAGATAAGGAGATATGAGATTAGATCATTATGTTTGAAGGTTAAATATGACTATTTGAATTCAATATTTGAATTTAACATAAAACAAAACTAGAGCTCTGTATTTTGTCCATATCTTTTGATAAAAGTTGAATTTATTGGTGTTTTAAAAATAAAAGATAAAGAGGACTCCATGGATGATATAATGAACCTAATTTGAATATCTATAAGTATGTACAGTCTAATATATTAATGGTTAAAATTGACTATGTGTTCATGCTTATTCTTCAAGTGACCCAAGAAAAATATTTGAGCTTGAATTGATGTTATTTTGATATCTCATGATGAATAAAATATTGGATAATGTTTTAGACTTCATGAAGATGGTTTGTGTGGAGTTTGGAGGTTTGATAAATCTATCTTGAATATGAAAAATTCTTAAGAATTTAACTCTCTATTCGATAATGGTGTTCCTATGTATAAGGCCTTTTCTTGAGTTGTTTTAGCCTATGTAAAGGTGAGTTGAGATGATTATGATCATTTTAGGATGTAGAAAGGGACATAAGGAGTGGACCCATGTATTTTAAAGTGGTATTGTATTAATATTTTTCTTGAGGGTGAGTTAAAGGAAGGAATGGATTCACATGCATTCTATAAGGGCTATAAGGGCCTTGTTAAAATGTGTAGTTCCTTAAGTGTGATCCATAGATGCTATGGATGATATATGAAGAATGTATTAAGATATGTATTTGTATGATATATGTCTTAAGGGTTAAGACATGACTAATGGATGACCAAGGTGATGGTTATCAATATTGCTCTATAAATAGTGAAATCAAAGATGGTGATTTCTAGAGTTTTAAGAAGAGACTTGTAGAGATTGTATAGAGGATTATGTGTCTAATTTATTGATCAAAGGATGGTAAAGTCCCTGAGGATGATTTTAAGAGTATATTAGTTTGACGACTATTTTTATGACCTATAGGTCATAATTCTATTGGTAGAATATTGCTCTTATAGATTGATTGTGAGTGAAGGTGAAGAGTGATAAGTAGAGGTCCATGATTAGGTGTTGTAGACATAAGTTTAGAGGTGGATGAGTTCATAGGTGTTGTTTTTTAATCTCAAAATCTAAGGTGGTTATATCCTCCTTGCAAGGTGAAACTTGTTAAAAGGTTTGGTTATTGTTACAGCTCAACTAGACAAGTGTGGTAGCACCTTGTGGGATTTTAGTCTCACTAAATAGGGATTGTAGTTCCTTGATCTTTTATATATGGTCTAAATTGAGTCTTGTTATTATAGGATAGTAATCCAATTATAGGTTACAATGGGTTTTATTCTCCAAAATGGTTTCTCATGTATGTCATGTGTTATGTGATTAATCTTTCATTATCTCTCTTGCTTATTGCTATGAATGATGTGTATGCTTCATGAATGTTTGTGGTAACTTGTTAAGTGTTTATAAAGATTAGAATTGAAGTTTTATTATTTGGTCTCACTAATTCACCCCCCCCCCCTCTTAGTGATTGTACCTATAACATCTTTTATATTTATAACCTATAAATAATGGTATACAAAGTAAAATGAAGAATCATTTAAACTATCACAAAATTTGGTAACAACTGCTTCATAATTGAAGAGTGTGGTGACATCACTAACTATCATTACTAACAAGATAAGTTATATAATAATAAGACTTCAAGAGTTGTACATTACCATAAATGTGGAATTGGATTGTGTAAATTGGAACATAGTTTTAGAACCAATACAAATGTTTTTGATGTTATCTCAAGTCTATTTTTTCAATAGTAGTGAACTAATATAATATCTATAGACTGATATCCTTCTAGAGAAATAGCACAAATGAATTCCTTAGAGTTTTATGTAGAGTGATCAAATGAGAGGATTTTTATATTTTAGGTTATTAGATTGGTTCTTATAATATTCTAGGTATTATTTTACTTTTGAATTTATTTGGTGAAGAGGTAATCAATAAATTTATCCCCTAATATGATATTTAATTTAAGTTTATTAAGTGAATAAAATATCTCATGAGAATGATCAATATTGGCATGCAACCAAAAAAGTATATTGGGAATATACTATGGTGGGGGGACAAAAGAATAAACTAATTGTTTAGTTGGGGATAATAACTTCCTATGTTATTTATTACTAAAGGGAGGTAAAGAGGGAAGTTTATTATCTAAATTGGATATACCTAATTTATATTTTGGAGGCTTATTTTTAAAATAATTAATATTTATTGTATTATTTGAGGTTTGGAAAAAATACTTTTTGGTGTTTTTATATGCTTCAAATTGGATCATAATGAAATATTATCTTTTTTATTGGTCTAAGTCTTCTTATAAACTTTGAAGAGAGAAAATTATTATCTTTTATGGAAGAGGGACATTAATAGAAGTAATACAAAGGTTTAGATTATTATGTTTTACTTACATAACTAAAAATTTACAAAGTCATCTAGTTGTGTATTAGAATGTCTCAAAACTTAGTTATACCATTATAGTGTATCTCCAACAAAGGTTTTAGTTAGAAGCTAAATATTGGCATAAGTATAGGTTTTAGCCCATTCCTTATAAAAATTTCCAATGATTTTAGTATGTAAGGTGGGATTAGTAATTCTATCATGTGTGATGTTTGGATAAATACTTCTAATATTCATACACATAATGAAAGGAACTAAAGGTTCAGTTTGAAGATTTTTAAGCATCTGATTTTGAATTGGAGGTTGAGTAATAAGGATTCCATTGGCATATCTAAGAGGAGGTGTGATTTTGGTTTGGTTAATTCATGATGATTTGGGGACACTGATCATTGACTTATAATATATAGGTTTGCATTTTAAGGATAAGAATAATAATAGAATCTTGAATAAGATCCATTTATTGTGAAATTTTTGAAAATAATTATGAGGTATTTATAAGCAGATTAGATGTGGGTTTACGATTTTCATTGGAGTTATATGTAGTATTATACTTAGGTGGAAGATTCTAAACATTAGTCTAGGGAGTAAGATTCGTAGCATTGGTGTTGGTTTCCTTATCTGATGTGATAGGTGGGGGAAGTTTACTTATATTATCATTATTATTTTGAAAATAAATGGTGTTATCATTAATGTTATTAATAAGCTCATTAGTATATCCTAGGTCTAAAGTTTGGTTAATTTGAACCAAGTTACATTTGGTATATCTAGGTTGAGATTTAGAAAAATTATACAATGAGGAATTTTTATCAATGGTGGATAAAATAGGAATAAAATAAAAACCCTTTTAGATAATGAATAGGTAAAAGATTTATATAAATATTCTAAGAGGATTTAGTGTGATCAATGTTTTTGGATGTAAAAATCAATAGTAATGAATAATGTAAAAATTAGTAAGATGATATCAACCTACCTGATGTAGAAGATAACTAATCTAAGAAATAGAAATTAATATCAAGATGGATAATACATTTATTGAAAAATTGAACTATATCAGGTTGGCTAATATAGTTTATAAAATATGTAGAACCATATTGAGTTGGTTGATATAGTTGTATAAATAGAAAATTGTATCACATTAGCTGATAGCTTTGCTAAAATGTATGATGATAGTGATGAAAATGTTAAGAATGTGTGTGTGTGTGTGTGTGTGTGTGTGTGTGTGTGTGTGTGTGTGTGTGTATTCTTCATAAAATTTTCCTCGCTATCATCATACATTTTAGTAAAGTTATCAGCCTAAATTTATTAGCCAACTATATATATATATATATATATATATACATACATACATATATGATCCAACCATATGTGGGATAATATTCACATCATGTTCACTAGAATGTATGCATAAGCTATGATGACCTATAACTATCCTCTTTCTCTCAATAGACTAAGATCAAATAAGGTAGTAAAAATGGATCATGAGTAAACATGTATGATTAGGTAAGAACATAAAATAATCTTATACCTAGTAGAGGGTAATCTACACTCAAATTTCAAGATGAAATCATTTTAAAACCTAAGAATATGAGATGGGGTATAGTTCTCACTAGGGATCAACATAGATAAATGACTATAATAATGACTACAAATGGGTATATAAAGGATATAAGGATAACCTATGAATGGTACTAATGAATAAGGGTAGCTTAATCCATCATAGATAAAATCACTAAATGAATAAGTAGGTGATTGGTGAGATGGTCAACAAATGGGTAATATATAAACTAAAGTGATAATGGTAGGCCTAAGCATCCCTTTATCTATAACTGCTTATTCAATATAATTAATATGTTAAAAAAAGGATGAACACATACATTCATAATAGTAATAAATAAATCAATGTATAATGTATTAATTAAATAAATGGAAGAGAGTATGGATAGAGATATTGACCTTTGGGTGGACCTATCAATACTTCAATCTACCCTTTTGTATTAAGCATCACTTTGAAAGAGATTTTATAGGTTGAATACTTAAAATGGAAATATGAAGACCTAAGAATCCTTATTTTGGTACTCTAAAGACTAGGTGAACCTTATCAGTTTAACTTATCTTATTGAGATTCAAAGACACTACAAGGCTAGATCTCAAAGATGATGCTATAAACTTATAACTCCTCATTTTATTATTTAAGAGTATAATTTTGAGTGTAAAAAAATTAGATGAGTGTGTTACATCTTTTTGGAAATAAAATGTGACCCCTATATATATAGATCAAATACTCAAAACTAATCCCCAACTCTAAGCTAATAATATTATCCAAGATGATATAATTTGAAAATTTTGGATAACACATTATTTTATTGGATATGATGATACAATATATATGATATAATATAGATTTAAATTTTTTTCATCCATGTTGATATAATACATGGAAAAAAATTATGAAATATATTGTATCATCCTAGTCAATAAAATAGTATATAGAGAAGCTATAAAATTTAGATGGAAAGTAACAATAGATATAATATGAAAGGAAAATCAAAGGATGTCACACTAAAGTGATGAAGGTATGCTATAATAGTATGTAAATATATCTCATAAATTACCACAAGATAATCCCACCCCATTCCTAGTGCACCCTTTAAGTCATGAATTTAGGGAGATTGATGTGTAAATGAGATTCTATAAGAGAAATAATTAATAAATCAAGTAAATTTCAATAAAAGGAAGACACTTGTAGTAATCACTAGTTTCCAGTTATTTATAGTACTATCCACAAATTAAAAATTAGGGGTTGGAATATGGTGATAGTCATTTTATGATTATTTATTTTTATGGCATAAAGTAGAGAAATATTGAAAATGAATGATGAAAATTTTAGGTTGGCTAGGTTAATAAATAGATATATAGATAGGAGAAACTATGGACATGATTCAAATGTGCACGCACAAGAATTTTATGTCAAATATATGTCAAAAAAGATATTGGTCGGTGTCTAATATGTAATTTATGTTTAAAAATGCCCTACTTTTATTTTATTATTAAAAATTATAGATTAAAATAATAAAATATAGATATTTCATAATTTTTTTTAATCACAATTGATTTTACTAGGTATGCCCCAAATAACCATCTTGATCCTTGTAAAAAACTGTAAAGAAACATCTATAAATCAATGTATAAACATTAGATAAATAATAAATAATCTAAATCATTGAATTATTTTAATTGAAAATTTAAGTAAGGAATACATGTATGAGTATAAAAACTAATCTACCATTTCAATTCATTTGGATAATTCCATATGGTGATTATTCCCCAAGGAGATTTCACTACTCAAAAGTGGGTTGAAAAAATAATTGCATCAACCCTCATTGCAAAAAGAAAACTAATATTTGAGTGATGTAGAAGATCAATTTTACTAATCAGAATATAATCATGACACTTTTTTTGGAACCCTAAAATATGTTCATATGTTGAGTTGGAACCCTGAAACAAGTTTATATTAATCGATATAACCCAAAAATAAGTTTTTATGAAAATTGAAAATCTTAACTAATAAATGTAGATGGGTTTCAAACCTAGATTTCCAATGTAGTACCATTGATCCTAAAATTTAAAATTTAAAATTGTTTGTATGAACAAAATTCATGCCACAAATCTGATCCATTTGTACCTCAAAGTGAAATGGAATGCCATAATTTTTTATCACCCTACTCAATCTAGAATATGCTCAATCTGATCAATCTAATAAACTTAATCAATCTAATAAATCTTCTCAATATTATCCATATAATCTTTCTAAAATTATATATGATATATCAGTTGTCCCTCATAACCCTATAAAATTCCCCACACATGAATCACATATGCCTTAATCTACTTAGTCTAAAAATAATAATCTAACCCAAAATGTAAAACATCTACTTATCATGCCCTAAATATCTAAGATAATCCCACTATATTCCCCAAATTTTAGGTGAGAGATCAATCTTATAAATCAATCATCTCAAAAGAAAGAGATATGAACTTCATATTATATATAAAATTTTATCATGTAAAGCATGTATGTCATCATATAAATATTTTATCATTCATAGGTGATTTATTATTTTTGATAAATTGGATGTTTAATTCCTAAATAATAAACAAGTCTAAGTAGATAAAATTAGTAAATAATATGCAATTATTAAGTCACTAATTTATTTAAACAAGTTATATTATTTTGTTTTATAAAAATAATGAGTGAGATAAAATATGACTTAGCTTATTATGGGCTATTACAGCTGAGATAGAGTCTAATACTTGAGGAACATGACTAGGACACTATCAAAAACTAAGATCTGGAGTTTATTTCTTGATTGGATAGGACCATTGAAAATAAGACATCCTATTTTTTGGCATTTTATTCTTATTCTTTTCTCTATTGTCCCAACTACTCACATAGATATTATTTTTCTTGGTTTTGTTCACAGCATCCATGTGAGCCTATGTACCAAATTTTAGATCCTCACTATCAATGAAACTCCTTATAAAGCTTAATCTTCATGTACTTGTGTCTTTTATTTAATTAAATATAACTTTGGAAAATATGGAAAAGGGGTTAGAGTGTAAAGGATATGCTATATGCACTTCACATGCCATGTGTGGGCATGCTACCTATATACCAATACTCTCAGGAGGGATCAAGTTATATGTAGTTTTCCCATTGAAGTTCTTGGTGCAATAGTGTAATGAAAATGAAAGTAAATATGAAATTGGGTGTACTTGTAATGATTAGGTACTGGTGTAAATCTTTGAATAGGTTTGAAATATTTTTGGATGGTTGTATGTAGAGAATAGGGAAGAGTTCTTGAGTAGTCTTTCTTATATTCTTGCTTCTCTCTTGTAAATGAGTGTCAACCCTTCTAAATGGACTTTTAATGGGTTTTTATAGGGTATTTAATGATCATGGGTTAATTTAAATTATGTTATGCTGACATGAATTCGGATAAGTATTCAAAATAATGTGATCGTTAGAAACCAAAATTCACTTAGATAACAACATTGGAAACTGGACACCTTGAATTTCAATGATGTAGTCTAAGTTTGGGAGTTGTTGTCTTAAGGGTAGGAGACCTATGGGGATGTATTTATCATGAAAAGAGTAATATGGCTTTGTTAGGGTTTAGTCTGCGACACTATGGATGATTGGGAATCAGTGATAATGTGCTTAAGAGGGTTAAGAGAGTAAGAAAAATGGACCTATGGATTGGGTGTCATTAGTCATACTCAAGTTACTAAATTTAGCATTTTAAATGACTACATTTACCCTCCCTCCCACTATTATAGTGATGAAACAAACCAAGATACTAGGATAAAGGAAAAATAAAATATTTACCTAAACTTACCTATAAAGGTGAATCTCATGAAAATATGTGATGTTAGATCTGCACAGAGAGAGCATAATGTGAAGTGTGAATCTACAATGAAAAACATAGAGTAGACAAGTCCTTAATAGATATTTTATCTCTAAAATAATAATTTACAAAATCTAGGTAAGAGAGAGAGGAAGAGAAATAAATAAATACACCTCACCAAGTATGTGAACTAATACAAAACCTTTTGTGATGTTGGATTGTGTTGGGTGTGTGTTGTACCAAAAGTAATATCATGAACAAAGCTAAGTTATAAATTCCCTAGAAGTGTCTCAAGAATGAAAAGGTAGGCCCTTTAGCTCCATTTTCACCTACTAAGTAAATATAATGAATAATTCATGTGTCAATCAATGTTTGGACTATGTGTCTAATCACTCTAAATACGTTGCTTAAGAATACAAAAGTAACTAGTCTTTTGGATCCATTATTGCCTCGTGAATTCAAGATATAAAGTGATACTAGTATGGAATAGATGTCATATGAGATGGATATTAAATACCATGAATGTACTATAATTTGACAATGTTGGTATGGATATCTAAATGTATTTTATAAACTATGCCACTCTTGGCCATTTTGAAAGATGAAGAATATGATTTTATGAAATCCACTCTAAAACTAGAGCAATAGGCTTATATAGAAGCCAACCATGAACTCAAGTACTCAAGAAGTTAATATTGTATGAAAAACAAAATTAAAAATTGATGCCAATCATCTATAGATAGAGTAAGGCAGACAACTATTGAGAATGCTTAGGAAAAATAAATTGAACTTAGAAAGAGAGGAAGACCAATGTGTCATGCACATTACTCCCAATAAGTAGTGTTTAGAACCTAGATTTTGATATGAAAGCTATATCAGCTACCTAATATAAAAATATAAGTGAGATCCATCATGTCACACATGATTCCCCTATATCTAGATTCTCTGAGCAAATGTTATATTAAAACATGCTGAATGTGGACTATGTTATAATGACAATCCTATGACTAAACTTAGCTTTCTATCTATTTCTAAAAAAAATGTTTTTTCTATTGTCTAAATAGGAGAACTAAAAATAGGACACCCTAATATTTTATGTTTTAGTCTAACTTTGGTGCTATTGTCTAGGTCTAACTTTGATGATTGTTCTAGATTCTTTGTTGTCTGCATGGTCTATACTACCTAGTCTGATGTCTAGATTCTATTTTGAGTGTATTAAACATTGTTGTTTTAACCACTAGGAGCTCTAATATTTATGATGAAACCCTTGTTTGTTGTCCCCTATTTTGAGGGTAGGAATGAATACCCTACAATGAATACCCTCAAAAGAGATAGCCCTGAAAGTGTGTTATGTTTAATATATACATGACATAGCAAGGATAATTAACAAGATATCTTGAGATATAACAATATTTGAATTGAGATATTTTTATATCAATAGGGGCATGCCTAGATAGATATACCAATGTAATAACATGTGTAATGTACTGAACTAGAATTAAAAGTGTTAGTTGTTAGTTTTTTAGTCATAGGGATGGAACATGATGTCCATCATGGTATCTAAGAAAATAATAAAATGCATGATATAAATCATGGAATTATAAACAATTGAGAAGTAATCAAGCAATACACACACAAATCAAGAAGAATTTTTTTTATAAGGGTGTCCAAGGGGCCATGCAAATAAGGGACATGGGAACATGTCCCTCAAACTAGAAAGCAAGCAAACAAGGCATGTTCAAATGCCACATACACATACAAGTGGAGAAAGCAAAGTTGGAACAAAGTCTATAGGCACATAGAAGAGTATGAATAAAGGCATTGGTAAATTCCATAAGGCACACACATGAATATAAACAAAGGACATTAGCAAATGTCCTAAAAATGATACAAGGTAAGCAAGAAGTGGCAATGAAATCACATCAAGCTATGCTAAGCAAGAAGATAAACCATGTAAAGACTGGAAAGATACAATAACATCTAACTATTCAAAATTTGAGGGAAATTATGCAAAATATGTTTAGTATAAGACCAGGTATATGCTAAAGAGATACACAAGTGCTAGATACTAGTGAAATGTCAATATAGTAATATGTGTAATCTAGTAAGTAATGTACATAAGTATGATAACTTGGAGTGTGTAGTGTAATCATGTAGAAGATGCCCCCAGTGGGTATCTATATCGATGTGTGTTTTGAATGTAAAACTATGAATGCCCCCTTAATGGGTAGAGTGAAGCAATCCAATAGTTGAATTTCACTACACGCACTCAAAAAATATCAAGTGAAGCATGGTAATGTAGATAAATTGACATACAATAGCATGAAATAGGAAATCTAAGTCCTAACATAGTATTAATAATGTAAAACATAGATGATGGATATAATCAAAATGATTTTGGTGTTTTTGTTTTATTTGAATGTTTTTGTATTTTGAAATTGTGTCTTGTGTTTGGATTTTCTTAGATTTAAGTTATGTACAATCAATCAAAAGAAGAATATGTACATGTAGTACTAGGAAAGGATGATACTAATCGATGAGTCTCATGGGAGACTCCCTATCATGGTGTCCTATATCGAAGAAAGGAATTGTGCATGATTGTGAAGCATGAAGGAATGGTGGAAAATATGACTTTAAATATTTGTATGCATTGTCAGTATCTTGGAAATCATAATAACCTATATTGTTTCAATCATCATTATCATCTTGATCTTGAACTAATAGAATGCTAGTGTTGACCTTTATTGTATCTAGATAGTTTCCTTTGATAAATTATGTCTATAATTGATTTGCCTCAAGATGTTTAGTAAAACCCAAACCTTGGTGACAAACATTATCAACTGTTAGAATAGCAAAAGTGATGCCTTGAGCTTGCTTGCCTAACCCTTGACCTTGATAATCAAACTGTTGGAGATATTTTGACCAAACCCATAATTATTTAAAAATTGAGCCTCATTTTGAAGAGGTAGATTTGCATATTTTTCATGCTTTACCTATGCTTGTGGTACTATTTCTTGCTTTGAATTTGCTTGTTCATCTTTTTATTGTTTTGAGTTATGATTTGGTAACCACTTTTATACTATTTCTAAAGTTGAGCCTTTTTGAATGTGTTCCTATGTCACTATGGATTTTTGGACTGATTTACCTTATATAGGTTCCTCATTAACAATTATCTATTATATATATATATTTAACTCCAAAAATGAATCTGTGTGATGCCCATGCATTCTAAAATATGCACAATAATATCTGGATGTTCTCACTAGATGTAGGGGAGGTGCTTTGATCAACTTAGAATTAATAATTTCCCTTGGTACCTCACTTGAACTCTTGTTTGATATTTGAATTTTTTTTTAATCCTTAGTTGTGGAGTTACTTTGTTATGATTTCTTGTTGTGATATGTAACATTGCTTGCAATGAATTGACTAGGTGAAGGTGCATATACATGATTGACACTAGGGTGTTGTTTAATCTTTTATACTATAATCTAATTTTCTAATATTGTGATATTTTCATGTAATAGTTTATTCTATGTTTTTAAATCTAAAATTAACTTACTCATACTAGTGATTTGATTCCTTAGAGTCTCACAAGTGAAAACCCTATTTTATTTTGATTTAACATGTAAGCACATATACTAAAGATGGTTTGAAGAAGTTATAGACTGAATGTATGTATCATGAATAATAGTATAGGATGCCTCACCTTTTATAGGGGTGATAACATGGACCTAGTTATAGGGAAAGTAGCTATCACCCTATTGAGGGAGAGGAGGAGAAGGGATTTATTTCCTCTACATGAAAAATAACATTGAAACAAGAGTATCCAAGGAGGCATATACATCTACATTCAAACCATGTATATGGGCTGAAATGCATGTAAGTGGAGTTATAAATTGTATAGAAATATGATTATAGATAACATTCTACATGAGTGATAGAAAAAAAGGGATGGAGAGTATGTAATTGTTCATTAATGCACATAAATAACTTTGACATGTGTTATGATATGTCTAATATGTTTATCAAGATAAAATTGAAATTTTTTCCATATGAGAGATAGAGTGCAAAGGTTAGAGAGCATGAAATTGTGTATGAATGTATATAAAATTGTGTATGAATGTATACAAAATTTTGACATGAATCATAAGATTTCTAACATGTTTAGCATGAGAAGCTTGAAAAAATTTCCATGTGATAAATAGAAAGTAAAGGGTAGAGATCATGAATTTTTGCATAAAGGCATTTAGGCTTTTGACATGTAACATTAAATTTTAAATGCATTTAGAAAAATGGATTTGGTAATTAGTTTCTATGAGAAAAAGAGAAAATGCAAAAAACATTTTAAAATTTTGTGCATTTTTGGAAATGAATTTTGTAATATCATCCCATATAATGAAACATAAGCATAAAATGCAAAGGATGAAGCTTTGTAATAACATATGATAGAATTCATCATTCATGTACATGATAGGGCCCAATATAGTTTCCTTATTATTTGCAAGAAATGTAAGAAAAATTGATACATAAGTGAGAATAATTTTTCCAATTTGATTATGGATGGAAGGTGATACCTCAAGAAGAAAATAGGTGCTAGTACATGAAAAGAGGGATTTAATAGTGATAGTTTTGTAAAATACTATGAATTTTGAAATTGAAATTGAATTTCTAAGCTAAGTATTCAAGATAAAATTCAGAAGTTTATGGGAAAATTAGTGATTTAATGGGACCCATTAGATGCAACTAGGGGTTTGAGAAAAATAATTTTTTTGTAGATTACTATGAATTTTTGAAATTTGAAGTGACTTTCTAATTTTGATATGCAACTTAAAATTTAGAAAATGATTTGAAAATTACTAGGAGGTAGTTGATGCAACTATGGTTTGAAATAAATTTATTTTAAAATTTACCACAAAATTTTAAAATTTGAGAAGAATTTGTAATTTTAATATTCAAGAAATAATTTATGGGAAAAATCAGCTAGGAGTTTAACCTAGGGATTCTAGGGTTTTTATGCAAAATTTAAAGTAAGTTAGGTTCACAAAGTGATTTAATTATTTTAAGGAAATTATATGTTTAATTCATAAATAATAAATGGGTCTAAGTAGATAAAATCAATAAATAATATGCAATAATTAAGCCACAACTTTATTTAGACAAGTTGTACTTTTGCCTTTTCTAAAAATAACAATGAGTGGGATAAAATATGACTTATCTTATTATGAGATGTTATCGCTAAGATAGATTCTAATACTAGAGGAATAGGACTAGGACACTATCATGAATTGAGATGTGGAGTTTTTTTATTGATTGGATAGGACCACCAAAAATAGGACACACTATTATCTATCATTGTAGTCTTGGTCTTATCTATGTTGTCTAAACTACTCACAAATATATGATTTTTTTGGGTTTTGTTCATAGCGTTTGTGTGAGCCTATGTACCAGATTTTAGATTCTTAATATCATGGAAACTCCCTATATAGTTAATTATTTTTATGATTATGTCTTCTATGCAATTAAATAAAAATTTGGAAAATAGGGAAAAGGGGTTAGTGTGTAAAGGATATGCTATATAAACTTCACATCCCATGTGTGGACACACTGCCTACTTACCAATACTCTGAGGAGGGATCAATCTATATGTAGTTATCCCATCAAAGTTTTTAGTGAAATAGTGTGATGAAAATGAAATTAAATGTGAAACTAGGTGCACTTAAAATGATTAGGGATTGGTGTAAAGATTTGAATAGGCTTGAAATACTATTGGATGGTTGTATATAAAGAATAGGGAAGAGTGATTGAGTAGTCTTTCTTCTCTCTTGTAAATGAGTGACAACCCTTCTAAATGGAATTTGAATGGAATTTTATATGGGATTTAATGATCATGGGTTAAATGAATCCACATTAGGCTGACATGAATTAGGATAACGATTCAAAATAATGTGACTGTTAGAAACTAAAATGAACTTGAACAACAACACCAAAAACTTGACACCCTGAGTTTCAACATTATAGTCTAATTTTGGGCACTATTTTTGTGAGGGAAGGAGACATAGGAGGATGTATTTTTCATGTAAATATCAATCTAGGTCTGCAAGGATTCAGTCTAGGAGGCTATGAATTACTAGGAATTTATGAAAATGTGCCTAAGAGGGTCAAGAGAGGAAGCAAAATGGACCTATGGATTGGGTGTCATTAGTCATAATCAATCTAACAATTTTTTTAATTTTATATTTATATAATAGCCTTATGAAACATGTATTGTAAGGCAATGTGAATAAAAGTGACATGTCAAGTAGATGATTAAATTACACACATAGATATAGGTAATGTAGAATACACATCATATAAATCATGACATTGGACATGAAATAAATTTTACATGATATAAATCAGGTCACCAAGCTCAACAAAAATAATATATGTATCTACACATATCCACATATAATATCATAATTTTTAAGCACTCAAGTGTTCAAGATATGACTCAAATCTGGATTCAGTATAACCCAACATATACCTCATGGTGTTGACATGGACTAGAGTATCCTTAATAAAAATAATGCATGATGTGAAAAAACTTAATAAATTTACTCATATAAACACATAAAAAAGCACACATCAATGATCACACAATGTAAGAAAAAAACATCAAACACACATATATAAAGTGATGGTAGTCCATAAAAGTAATCAATGTCATCATCTAGTATATATAAAAAATATACATATGGGATACCACCTTAAATAGTATTCATAATATTAAGCCATTTATATTATACCATGATTAATATATCAATATAAAAATACACAACCTGATAAGTGTGTAAATATTCCCCCTGTGTAGACATGGCCCCAATGTAGAAAGGTAACTCTTGGGTGTAAATAATGTCCCACATATGAATGTTAATGTATCAAATGTATTGAATATCATGCATAAAATTCATGTATACCATGAAAATTATGTGTGTATTGAATATATGTGTAATTCACCATGTATATGATAAAATAAAATCAATCAATCATGTAACTAGAATAATATATCATGTATTGGTTATGATTTAGACTTTTGTCAATATTTTTATTTTATTTTAATTTTAAATATATGTTTTCACTATTATTTTCATCCTTTTAGGAGTTGTCTGAACTCTCATCATGCAAGTGGCATAATTAAAACACCTCTAGGCTTGTGGGTAGCCTAAGGATGAGGTGAATCTCTAGATAGGGCTAGTTCCCTTGATGTACCACTTTGGATCAAAAATACACATAAAATTTGGGGGGGAAATGGAGAGAGTAAATTGAAAGAAAAATATCCTAAGTGAAGTGATACACCAAATAAGTTGACTTCTAACCAACTACATGTTACACATGAAACCAAGAGAGTAACCAAACATACACTTCTCCAATTTGCATCTTCTCACATCAATATTACATTATGAGGTTATCAATGAATTTTTATGATATGATGACTATACAATATTCCTTTAATGTCACTAATTAATAGTCTAAGTCACTCAATCCTTGACATTTCCTAGAACACTTCACATGCCCTACAAGAAGAAACTTTACTTCAAGCCTAAGTGGGGTTGAGCTCAAAAAGGGACTATATTTTGACTCATATACAATGTAAAATATTTAAAATATATTAAAATACTCTATATACATATCCAAATCCATTTTGATGTTTTCCCAAAAGCTATAATTAAAAATGGCCTCCTCTTTGATTTCTAGGCCTCACCATCCCTAATAGGCCTATTTGCACCTTAAATCCCAAAAAATATTTTTTTGGTTTTAATTTGAATATAAATATATTTATCGTATCTTAGATGACCTCAAAAAAAATTCCCAACAAGGTGGAAAGCTCACCTCATGCTAAGAATGGTATTGACCTTTCATTTGGGCACTAGGCCAAAACCTACCAAGTAGGCTGGACTACAACTCTAAGGGTTTAGACAATCCTAATAGGATTCCTTCCTCTAAATTTAGTTTTCTTGATTTTTATAGGTGTCATATATCCTTCCACACCTCTCTAAAATGTTTCCCCAATTCCTAGTTCATCCCTTTCTCTCTATTCCTCAAGATTATGCACCTACAGAAGTGCCCTCTATCTAAGAAAAAATAGAGGGAACTTACCCTATTTTTATAGACAAAATAAGTAGTTTAGGATCTTACCAAATTAATGGGGACATTATATACCAATAATAATATTTTTATCATGTCAATATGCCCCTCAAATGCATAAAAACCAAAACAAACTAAAAGTATAGAAAGATTATGGAGGGTTTTAAACATGTGGGTTATGTTTTTCACTTGTAAATGTATTTATTTTCATTTTTATCCACTATTATTATATAATAATTTGACTTAAAACATAATAAGGATGTTCAAAATTCTAATAAACCCTCCTAATCTATGTTTGAACCTTGAAACCTTTTCTTACTCACCAGGCCTGACTGGTAAGTTAACCCTACTTATAGGTGTCTCCCTACCTAATTGGGATTTTAAAGACCTTGGAAGAACTCCTTTTAATCCCTTAAGGTCATTTTATTTTTTTCTTAACATTCCTCTCATGTTTGGGATACATCAACACTAATAACCATCAATTTTTATTCATTACTTTATACAGTCACTTATAGTAGACTGTACTTATATAGTTATGTACAGTCCAAAAGCATGGGTAGTATACTAACGGAGTCTATTAAAAGTTTTATTCATCATCATAGGAAAAATATGCCATTATATTATCTTTCCAACCTCATTTCTCTAAATTGGCCACTAGCAAGTGTTTGCAAGGGTTTTAGCCTTTTCTAACCTCTTAGGCTTTGTTGATAAATATGGGACATTGGATTCTCAAAATAATTACAAAAATGAATATTTAAACACCTATTATAATTATTATAAACTTATTTTTCCCCCATATAAAGAGTCAAGATAGATATGAGTACCCAAAACTAACTTATCGAGCTCTTCCTTTGCTTTCCTACAAGCTTGAGTGGGTTTTGAGCTTAAAAGGGGACTATCTTGTGACTCCTATAAAATTTTAAATATTTAACATATATGGAAATAATTGATATATATCCCAATCCATTTTAATTCTTTCCCAAATCTCAAATTTAGAATGGCCTCCTCTTTGACCTATAGGCCTCACCATGCCTAATAGGCATGTTTGTACCTTAAGCCCAAAAATGAGTTTTGATGGTTTTAATTTGAATCTAAATAGTTTTAAAATATATTATATGACCTTAAAAACATTTTCCAACAATTTTTAAATCTCACCTCATGCTAAAAAAGGTTTTGACCTTTCATTTGGGCATTAGGCTAAAACCTACAGAGTAGGCTTAATTGTAACTCTAAGGGTTTAGACCATCCTGTTAATATTTCTTCCTCTAAGGTTATTTTACATGATATTTATATGTATAATATATCCTTACACATGTTTATTAAATGTTTCCCCAACTCTTTGTTCATCCCTTTCTCTTCATTCCTCAAAACTATAGGCTTATGAACCTAGGGAATTTCCCTCTATCTGAGACATAATAGAGGGCACTTCTCCTATTTTTATAGAAAAAATAATAATTTTAGGAGATTAATAAAGTTAATTTTACCTTATACACTAATAATAATATTTTTATCATCTCAATAGGCCCCTCAAATGCACAAAATCCAAGACAAACTAAAACTAGACAGACTGTGCAAGGTTTTTATCATGTAGACTATGTTTTACAATTGGAAGTGTCTTTCCTTCAGATTTTATCCACTATTAGGGTATAATATGGTGCCTTAAACCATAATAAGGAATTTTAAAATGATAATAAAACTTCCTAATCTATTATTTCACCTTGAAACCCTTCCTTACTCAACTAGACCTAACTAGTAAGTTAACCCTACCTGTAGGTGTCTCCCTACCTTCTTAGGATTTTAAAAACCTTGGATGAAATAATTTTAATCCCTTAAGTAATTTTATCTTGGTTTTGACCATTCCTCTCATGTTTGGTCTATATCAACACTAATAACCGTCACCTTTTATTCACTACTTTATATAGTCACTTACAGTGGACCATACTAATACAAATGGAAACCTATAGGTGTAGTTTCATCTTGAACTATGTTTCATTATTCCTTAAATTAACTTTAATATATTTTTAATTCATCTTCCATTTTCCAAAGTTGATATCTCATGCTTAAGTCCACTTCAAAGGGTTATATGGATCTTGACCCCTAGCTGTAGGTGCATAATTGAAGAAATAGACACCGGTAGGTATATATTAGGCCCTTAACCAGATCATATCCGCCTTTAACAATGATTATTATAATCATAAGTGTTATTTTAAATATTTATAACTATTTACTTATTGGCATGGTCTAGTTTTATAATTTTGGGTGAAATAAGGTCTCTTTGACTTCAAGCCTATGGATATAAATTCCTAAGTTTAGTGTTTTTCTAGGAAACTTTAGGCTTCTCAAAAATCACATTCCACTAACCCTCTATCATTAAAAATCTACAAGGGTCTTGTCCTATATGGTAAATAAAATAAATGGTCATCAAGATAAATTATAATGTCCTTGTAACCCTGTTATGAGATATCATCAAAACACCAAGGATCACTATTTTCTTCTTTTGTGGAAAAAACCTTGAATCAGTCATCCTATGATTTATAAAAATGGATTCTCAAGCCTTTATTTATATATTTACAAATTAACTTTGGCATTCACCCTTTGTGAACTTTCAATCCTCATGGAAAATGGTGTCAAACTTACATGACCCTTCATATCCTTGCATTTGAAAAGTCATATGGTGACCCTTCATAATCAAAAGCATCCTTTCCTATTTTATCTTTATCTTGGTGACTTTTAATATTCATTAAAGTTTACCTTCATGAAAAAATTAGTCATACCCTCTTTTGTCCTCACATGGTGACTCTTGGAATTCCTCAAGATGACTCTTCATGAGAAAATGGATCCCATTCCTCTTTGGTCTTTTACCCCATGACTCTTTGACTTCTCCATGGGTCCTCTTTGAACTTATATGAAACCAAAAATATATTAATTAATATTAAATATATATTAACACACATCATCCAAGATATAAATATTGAAATCACCATTAAATGCAATGGGGTCTTTATCACCAATAATGCTAGACCTTTGACATTAATGATAATATTTCCAATAATCTCCCCCTTTGTCATTGATGGCAACCTCAAAATGAAACTACCAAATCTTGAAACTTGCACATACTACAATACAGTAACTTCTCCTTACTATAATAACCTATGCCTATTCCTTGTACCTATGTCCACATTTTTACCTGTACCTTTTATTCTCCCCCTTGGAAATCAATGGCAAAGAGCCTACCTAGAGCTAACACTTAGCTCCTCCTCAACTAATGCTAAACCTCAATGGTAGGAAGTAAAATAAATTACTCCCAACTTCTCCCATTGATACTCAAATGTGTCTTTTGGTAGTGACTTTGTGAAAATATCTATAATCTGCTCTATAGTACTGATATACTCCATCTTAACCTATTTATTTTCAACCTGCTCTCTCAAGAAGTGATATCTAATGGGAATATGTTTTGTTCTTGAATGCATCACTAGATTCTTCAAAATATTAATAGCACTTGTGTTATCAAAAAATATAGAAATAAGTTCATCATATCTTACCTTGATATCTTTCAAAGTTTGCTTCATCCAAGTACTTGAGTATAACACAATACCACTTGAATATATTTTAATTAAACTACATAAAATGAGACTAAATTTTGCTTCTTTCTTAGCCATTATACTAAGCTATCACCAAGTAATAAACCTCCTCCACTTGTACTCTTTCTATCATCTAAGTACCCTACCCAATCTGAATCTGTATAAGCAACCAAAGTGAAAGCTCTTCCTGTGGGATACCAAAATCCATAATCTAATGTCCCCTTAATATATCTTAATATTCTCTTCACCAACTAAACATGACTATCTTTTGGAGATGAATGATATCTTGCAACCATACCTACTTCATGCATAATTTTTGGCCTCAATGTTGTCAAATATAAAAGACTACCAATCATAGATCTATACAAAGATTGATCTAGAATAGGTGAATCTTCATCCTTATGCACCTTATTTCCTATACACAGTGGTGTGTTAACTAGTGCACAATCCTCAAAACTAAATTTCTTCAGTAGTTCCTTGGCATATTTACTTTGAAATATGAAAATTTCTTTATTTGACTAAAATATTTGCAATCCTAATAAAAATGACAATTCTCCAAGCATAGACATCTCAAATTATTTTTACATATTATTAGAAACAAAAATTGTCTTCAACATATACCACAACAATCAATTGATGCTCACCTTTTATTTTGATGTAGAGATTACTATCAACAAATCCTCTCTTGAAACCTTGATCATATAGGTACTTATCAATTCTTTAATACCAAGATCTATGAGATTGTTTCAATCCATACAATACTTTATTCAATCTACATATATGGATACTAATATTTGAGAAAATAAATCCCTCTAGCTACTCAATGTAGACCTCTTCTTCTAGATTCTCATTTAGGAAGGTAGATTTGACGTCCAGCTGAAACACTTTGAAATTTTTAAACACTGCATATGCAAGAAACATTCTAATAGACTCTATCAATACCACTGGTGCAAAAGTTTCTTCAAAATCTATTCCCTCACTTTGAGCATATCCTTTACATACTAATCTTGCTTTATTCCTAGTCACTTCTCAATTTTCATTTAACTTATTTCTATAAACGCATTTTATTCCTATCACCTTGTGATCTTTTGGTCTAGGAAATAATTCCCAAGTATCATTCCTTTCTATATAATTTAATTCTTCATTCATAGCCTTAACCCAGTGCTTATCATGTCTAGCTTCTGAAAAAGTTCTAGGATGAATTTTGGATAACAAAGAGTAATTAACTTGCTCAAATTCACTTACAATCATTCTTTTGGTGTGAATTATTTCATTTATGTCCCTAACGATGTCACTTTCATTCTAATTTATCTAAACATATTTGGATGGAGTTTTGGTGTCTTTTTCCTCCTCATCTTTATTTAATTTTTTGAAATCTTCCTCTTCAATGATATTAGGAATGTCTATTGGGTCACTGATTCTTTGTGTTCCATCTTCTTCTATCCTGGCACTTACACTTTCAACAATTTTCTTGGTTATTTTTTATAACATTTATAAGATTTAATTTTTCAAGAATAATTAAGAAATATACCTTCATCTGCTCTAGATTCAAACTTTCCAAGTTTTTTGTGGGTTCTCTTTATGAGGCATCTACTACCAAAATTTTTGAAATAATCAACTATTGTTGGTTTGTCTTTCCATAGCTCATAAGGAGTCTTGTCACTATTGACTCTTAATAATTATCTATTCTAAAAATTCACTACTGTAGTAATTAAATCTCTCCAATATTTATCTGGTATCTTGGATTCATTTAGCATTATCATCACCATCTCCTAAACTATTATATTTCTCTGCTCAACTACTCAATTTTGTTGTGGAGTTTTGGCTACTGAATAATGTCTCTTTATTTTATGGTCTTCAAAAAACTCAATAAATTGATCTAACATGAATTCTCCTCCTCAATATGATCTTAGACACTTAATATTCAAACTGGTTTCATTTTCAACTAATGCTTTGAATGCTTTGAAATGTTTGAAAGCTTTTGATTTTTTATTTGAAAACATTACCCAAGTCATACATGAAAAATCATCAATAAACAACATGAAATATTTCTCACCTTGATTAATTTGATTTCTCATAGGTCCACATAGATTAGTGTGAACAAGCTCTAACATCTGAGTGGTTGAGTACTCTTTTATTTTGAACCACCTTCTAGAATGCTTCCCATGTTAAAAAGGTTCACAAATTGTGTCAGATGGCTTTGTAATCTTTGGAAGATTTATGATTGCATGCTTTTTCTTTTATGTTGACAAGAATATCAAAATTTATGTGACCCATTCTTTTGTGCCATAGTCAAATTTCTTCAATCTAACTCAAACAACATCTTTGACCTTTGATGTCTAATAACATATACAAATTATTACATATTTTCTCAACATCTAGAATCAACACATTTGAATATTTTTTCATAATCTCATAACCTTCTACATAAAACTTTAGTGTGTGCTCCTGATCACACATATGACATACACTCAAAAGATTATGCTTAAGACCTTCTACATACAAAACATTTTCAGTTTTAGTTCTACCATTATCCAAACTTAGTGTACCTTTTTTGGTAATTCTAGTAGTAGTATTATCTCCAATTTTCATTGTGCCACCATTGATCTTCTTTAAGGTTATGAACCTAATTTTATCTCCTGTCATGTGCCTCAAACATACACTATCAATGAACCATGTATTTTCTTCATTTCTTGCATAAAAAGCTATTTGTACTAACACCAATTTTTTAAGTTATTTCCTTTACCATGAACCTATCTAAACTTTATTCTTGATGAATGGAGCCATGAAAAATTTATCCTTCTTGACTAAATCAAAAACACTTCTGTAGTACTGGGATATGTGTCTAAAAGTGTTCCACTTATAACGTATTATAGCCTCTTCATTAAATCCTGAAAGAGGAACAAAAGAGTTGTGGCTTCTGCTTGACTCTGCATGACTTTCCTTCTCCTCATTTCTAAAATTGTTAGCCCTTTTTCAACATTCTTTTTTATTATGACCATATCTATTAAAATTAGAAAGCAACCATAAAAATAGGACCTATTCATGTATCTTTGACCTGATTTCCTTTTGTATCTCTATTTCCTTGAGCCTCCTTTGTTTGAGATTATCTCTATATTCTTAACTTCTTCCCTTTTTCCTTCTTTTTTTATAATATCTTCAACATAGCTCTTTCTTTTTTCCTTATCTGTGAAAGTAGTGGCCTCCCCTTTCTCTTTTCGAAATCCAATACTTGTCTTATCTAACATGAATCTTTGATTTTCTAATATCTTATTCAACATATTAATGTTATTCTCAAATTTTGAGTCATTGGTTGCTCTATCATTGATTGATTTATTTATTTTCTCAATATCTACTTTTAACTAAGTAATTTAGAAAACATACCTTTCACATTCTTTACTTAATATTTTCAATTGTACCATTAGATCTTCTTAATTTTTTTGGCTTCTTCAAACTATGCTTGTAGATATTCAATTATTTCCTTTGACTCCTTTTCATTTTTCTTGATCTAGAGATTTAATCTTTGATTCTTCTTTTCAAGAGATTTTAACTCTTCTAAGCAAAAATGAGTTCTCCTTCTAGATTCACTTTGGCTTCATCTTCTTCTTCTTCTTGATCATCTATACTTTTTCTTGTAGGGGCATCTTTATGTATGGCCATGAATAGAATCTCTTCTTCTTCTGATTCATTGACTCCACTATCTTTGGTTGAGCTAGGATCTTTAGAATATAAACTCTTCTTCTCGAATCCCTTCTTATTTTTTCTTTTGAAATTCTTCTTGTATGTAGACTTTCCTTCTTCATTACCACCATTACCCTTATTTGGGAACTTAGATACAAAATGTCCAATATTTTCACAATTAAAACATTTGAAAGGTAATTTTCCTTGATATTTACCTATGCCCTTTTTTGGCTTGTGAATGAATAGAGCTTCATTATCATCTTCATCATCACTAAAAATGTCACTTGATTATTGAATCTTATCCTTCTCTTTCTTTGATGTTTTGAAAGTAGTTTCTCTCATTGAGGGTTTCTCTTATTCAGTCCACATCTCATATGCCATAAGAATACCATGTAGCTCATCCATATTTAGCTTGGCTAAATTCTTCATCTCTTCAATTGCTAAAACTTTTGCATCATATCTCAATGGTAGAGATCTCAAAAAAATTTGAACCACAATTGATTCTTCTAACTTTTCTCCAAGCCCTTGAATCTGATTGATATTTAATCAACCCACAAAAGATAACTTGCGATATTTTATTCCTCTTCCATATTCAAACTCTCAAACTATCTTCTAAAAGTCTAAAGCTTGGCTTGTTGAACCTTTTCATCACCTTTGTAAATATTCTCAGGTTTTACACAAATTTCATGAGAAAATTTACATTGCATAACTTTAACAAATTTTGATTCACATAAACCACATAAAAGAGCATTTAAAGCTTTATCATTATTTTCACTTGCCTTATTTTCTGTCACAGTAGTTACAAGTGTCTTTGGATCTTCATTTTCCTCTACCACTACTTTCCATATGTCAAATCCAAGGAACATCATATAAGTCTTCATCCTTATGCTACAAAAATATAATTTTTCCCATCAAACAAAGGTGCCTTATTTATATAAAAATATTCATGTGATCCACCCATCATGTTTTCTTGATCTACCTCTACTCTGATACCAATTGTTAAGCAAAAAATATACTAAGAGGGGGGTGAATCAGTATATTATATATCTTATTTCTTAATAAAATACCTTTTCTTTAACCATTTAACCACACATCCAAGATATGTAATAAAATTTAAATAATAATATGCACCACGTGAGAGAGAGAGAGAGAGAGAGAGAGAGAGAGAGAGAGACCAAATTTTTATGTGGAAACCCAAAGTGGGAAAAATCATGGAGAATAATCTCAAGTATACGAATGAGAACTAACTTAGATTACAAAGTTCACAAGCACCAACTTGTAGGAGTACCAACCCCTTTACCAATGACCAACACAGTAACTATTTGTTAGTACAAACCCATAAGAGCACCAACCCCTTACAAATATTAGTGAGCACCAACCCATAGGAGAACTAACCCCTCTTGTGTATAAAATGTAACTATCTCTCAATGTTGCTAACTCAACAAATGATAGAACTATACAATATCTCCTACTTTTATCTCTCCAAAAAAAATACAAACCATGCACACTCTTGCATATTACAAATGGCTTTTCAAGCATTTATTTATAGCTTTCCAAATGACCTTTGGCATTCACCCTTTGTGACCCTTCAATCCTCATGGAAAATGGTGCCAAACTTGCATGACCCTTCGTATCCTTACATTTAAAATGTCATATGGTGACCCTCCATAAGCAAAAGCATCCTTTCCTCTTTTGTCTTTATCTCGGTGACTTTTTGTATTCCTCAAAGTGTCCCTTCATAGAAAAATGTGCCATACCCTCTTTTTTCTTCACATGGTGACTCTTGGAATTCCTCAAGATGACTCTTCATGAGAAAATACATCTCATTACTATTTCATCTTTTACCCCATGTCTCTTTGAATTCTCCATGGGCCCTCTTTTGACTTATATGCAACCAAAAATATATTCATTAATATTAAATAAATATTAACACACATTAGCTAAGATATGAATATTAACAACACCATTAAATGAAATGGGGCCTTTATCACCAATAATGCTAGACATTTGACATCAATGAAAATATTTCTAACATCACCCACTATTTTTTATGGACTTTCCCAAAATGAAGCAAAACCTATAGGGTGCATGAAACAACAAGCAAAAAAACATAGTCAACTTCATGAGGATGGTTCTTAAAGTACATGCCACCATTCTTAAAAATATTGTTATGAAAATGAATCTCTCTAGGTGTACTATAACCCTCCCAAGGCATTTTAAATGAAGCCTCCCCTATTGGTTGTACTAAGTACGAACCTAAAGATTGGTTTTATGTGACTAGAAGGGTGAAAAAGGAGTAAAATAGTTTTAGAATTTTTTTAGCTCTTAAAAATCATGTCAAGCACTAATATGGATCTAAATAAGTAAATATTCATATTATAACCTTCTCCCATGTGGGACACTTCCCCATGAGTCGTACAAGTGACAAACTTTTCTTTTTTCTTAAGAAAATTGCCATTTATTTTGAAGAACCTAGCACTTTTTAGTTATGATTGTTGATTAAGACATCTTAAGACACATGGGATGTGACATCATATTTTGGAACCTTCACATTTCCCAAAGAGACTATAGAACCTATTAAATGTTCTATTTATGACCTCAAAATAACTCAAAATGATAAATGGACTAAAAGACTAATTGACCAAGGTCAATATAACATGAAATCACACTAAATGACCTATAATACACCTTATGACCAAATTTTAGACCCCATAAAACATCTAAATGCCAAGTTTTTACCTATAAGATCCCCAATTTAACCTGTAGGGTGAAATTTGGTCAACACTATCATTTCATTAAATCTAAACATATTCTAGTCTAGATTAAACCCTAATATTATATTTTTTAAATTTTTTATAGTATCAAATATTTGATTTTAATTTTTATATTTTCATATTCTAATTTATTTTTTTTTAGAATTTGATAATAAATTTTTGAATTCTAATCTATAAGGTTTATTGGATCCTAATTTAAAATAATTTAGAATTTAATCTTAAATAACTAGATTATGCATTATAACAAGTTTAATTAATTAAATTTTTTGTTTCAAATAATTATAATAATTAATTTTTTATTTTTATGTATATAACTCAAAATTAGTGATGATCAATTACAACACATTTATCACAATTGTTTGGTTTTTATTGCCTTACTTATAAGAACAAATACAATATGAGAAATATCCATGTAACATTTAATATGGAAACATTATCACAATAACTACATAATGTTTAGTGTGTAAAAGTTATGAAAAATAAATCATATAAAAATTAAAATATAAAAATTACATACCTATAATATATGTAACCTTTAATTTATTGAAATCATCATATATAATAGACATCATATTAATTTTGTGTGTGTGTGTGTGTGTGTGTGTGTGTGTGTGTGTGTGTGTGTGTGTGTGTGTGTGTGTGTGTGTGTGTGTTCACACACACACACATGTATATTACCACTTTATTTTTATTTCCATAAAATAGTAAGTGTTTACATATTATCACAAACCAAAAAAAGAAATTTATTTCCATAAATATATTAATTTTACAAATATTATAAAAAATAAAATGTTTATTAAACACTCAATTTAATCTATTTACAACTTGTCTTATATCAATGACATCATTTATGTGTAGTAAAACTAGCCATTAATCATGTAATAAGTAATTGTATTTAGATAAATATTAAAGTTCTTTGAAATGATATAATTACCATTATTTTTGTGAATATTTTCTTGATATAATAATAAATTATCATTGTATTTAAATTATTATATAGACCCCTTCTACATTTCCAAACTAACTCTAGTTATTTTCAAAATATTAGAGGATTTACAAAACTTTTATATTCAATGCATAAAATTGATTCACATTATTCTAAAGTATATATAAACTCAAATTTGTTTTGTTTCCATGGTGTTATTAAATCAATGAATTCATTTATTCATTTATTTTTTCAAAATTATATGAAATCTATATCCCAATTATGCAGATACATAAACACTTGTATAAGAATTCTATTATGTTCAGTTTGAGAAAGTGGTATTATTTTTAATCTCAAAGCTCCTAATATGTTCAAATTATTTATATAAACTTATGAAATTTATGTGTATTAAAACACCATTCAAGTCAAAGACAATCAACCTTGATAATTTCTCTTTGTGATTTGGAAATAATAAATTATTTTAAATTGAGTCATTGAGATCTATTCAATTTAAGTATGTAAGAGATAACTCTTTTAAATAATTAATTGCATATCTAATATAAATTTCATCTAAATATAAAATATAACCAAATTCACTTATTTTTAGTAATGGTGAAAGAGGGTTATAATGAGGGACCCTACCCTTTACAAAAAGAGATCATTTGAGGCCTTGAGACCACATATTACAATACACATGCCAAGAGAGACAAATAAACAACCAGTTGAAAATTATAAGAAAAGTAGTATAAAAGAAATAAATTAGGTTCTAGGTCCCATTCATTTTTCATATATCTTGGAAAATTTTTGAGTAAGATTCTCCAACATGAAATTTAAGTTCTTGCTAGGATGTAGTTCAACATTCTTATCAACAATGCCCTTCATTTTTTTATCCTTTTTGTATGGCTCAACATTGTCATTTTTACCTTTTGTGAGATATTTCAGGGTCTCCATGCTTTTAAGGTTCTTCATAATAGTGATTCTACTATATTAAACTAGTATAAAAAGGTTTTCATTTAGGGATTAATTATATTTTTCTAAATTAAACAATCTTTCCTTACTTTTATGGAATTTTGAGCTAGTTTCTAGAAGTTTAAATTTAGTATAGTAGATGTCATCATTGAGGTTGAGTTTGTTGATTTCATCCTTAAACCTTTTATGATACTTTAATAACCAACAAAGGATTGATTTATGCAAATCCACCTTGTCCTTAACTTTTCTAAGTCTTGATTGATATGTGTGCTACTCCATTAGCTCTTTGAATTTTTGGGGGATTGGATTATGAGGGATTAGGGGTAGGGTAGGGTTTCTTAGAATTAGTCTCCTAAAAATAGTGGAATAGAGACATTATTTTAGAATTTTTAGACTATCATAAATTTCCTCTAGTTTACTATTTTAAACAAGGTTGAGGGAGGTGGAGTGGGGAGTGGGAGTAGGGGAGGAGGTGGGGAAAGAGATAGCAATGGGATTAGTGGAATGGGAACAGGGGAGGGAGAGATGTCTTTATTCAAATTTTTTTTTTAGGAGTGGAGATATATTTCATAGGATCTATGACCTTGTTTATAAATTGTTTGTTCTTGGTAGGGCAATAATCCTAATCATTATATATTTCAATAGGCTCTTTAGATTTCTAAGAAGAATCTAAGGTTTTGGTGTATCTTCTAAGGATTTTGGGTGGAATATTTATTTTGGGTTTTGGATTCTCCAATTTAATGAATATTGGGGAGATAGGGTTAGAGGCTTAAAAGAATTTTTTGATTAAAAAAATCACTCCCTAATGGAGAGGCTATTTTTTATTACCCATTTTAACTTCATAAATTGAAGGTTCAAGAGATTGAAGTATATAAAAAGGTAGACTAAGGGGAATGAGATGTAAAAAAATGTTTAGAATTGGTAAATGGAAGTGATGCACTAAAGTATACATGTCATCCAATGGCATGTACCTCATTATTTGTTCAATGACTCTATCAAAGGGTTTTTTAAAATCTTTACACAAGAATATGCCAATGCATTTAGGCATATGCTCACCTTATTTCAAGACTTTTTCCCTCTCTTCCTTATAATATTTACTTAATTTGGTGAAATTGACATATTCAATTTTTGAACCTATAACTTGAGATGTGAGACCTTTAGTCATCTCAATAGATACATTATTGATAGTAACCAATCAGACCTCCCATTGATATACAAATTTGATCAACAAATGTTTATCATATCTGCATATATTATTGATGAAGTTTGTCAACCCATCAGTATTAAGTATTGCCTAGACTTATTTATCCTTTTTGAGATTATCAGTTGTCATGGGTTCAATTATGTTAATATCTTTGTCCATGGTGGAGAGAATGTGAATCTTGTGGAGAGTGTTGCTATGGAATAAATGAGAGGTATAGTGGAGAAAGGTAACAATTAGTTTCCCTTTGTTAATTCATTATTTTTGGAAGTCATCATGGTTCTCATGTGCCAAGTAGCCATTAAAGCTAATGTTATGATTTTTTCTCATTGATATGTGTAGAGTATTGAAAAATTCAAAATCATTATTTTTGTGTAGCAGTTCTATCTCTAGTAATAATTTCATTGAAATTGTGTTATATTGGTTATTATAACAAATACAAAATAATAACTTGTTTATATAAGTTATTGTAATAAATATAACTCAATAGTTTGATATAATAAATATAGTTTAATAAATACAATATACATCAATGTAACTCTGTGTTTATATAGATTATTTAATAAATACAAACCATCTCAATCAAATCCACTAATGGCTTTTAAAAATATCTTATTCAAAGTCATTAATGGTTTGTTTTTATGTTTCCAAAGAGCGATGCATATTTCATTATGGTCCCACATGCTCTAACCATACACATAAGTGAGATAATATTGCCTTATCAAAATGTAGTGTGCCATAAATTTTCAAACTAGATTGAAAACCAAACCATAGGGTAGTATTTTTATTTTTTTAAAAATCATTTTTTCTCATCTATGAGTATAATTTTTCTTGTTACATACATGTATTTGTACTTATGTAGAATTGGGTTCATTTTTATAATGTATATTGTCTTAATATTTGCTTTATTTTCTCTAGGAAAATTTTCACATATCTTTCACTACAATATCCCCCAAGTAGAAAACAAATTAAAAATTTTAAATCCATACAAATTTTGGAATGAAATAAAGAAGTAATCTTTAGTTTAGATCAGTAAACCATAACCTAATATATAAATATACTTTTTAAATCTTAAAAAAATAGGGATAAATATATGGTAGAAGAATATACAACATGAATACAAAAAATAATTTTTTTTTGTTAGTGATCTAAATTTGGTGATCCTTGAAACTCTAAACAATGGTCTTTCCACTCCTAAAACCAATAACTTATTTCACACTAGACCAAGATCTAAATATATAAGAGAAATAAATTGATTGTATCAAGATATTATCAAATATAAAAATAATTTTTTTAAGGATAATTAGTTTGGTAACAATAGAATAAAATTGAAGTGAAATTTTATACAAAATATTGTAACAATAAAACAAAACTAGAATGAGTTTTTATATAAAATAATTTTTAAATATGCAATCAATAATATTCAAAGGAAAATCAAGAGAGACCTTCATGGATATGACAAATTTTTATTTTAGAAAACCTTTTTTGACAAGGTTGATAGCAATAGTACCTATGACATTATAATGAAATTGAGTATCCTTCCAAATTGTATCCAAATTATTATTATAAGTATCTTCCTTTTTATAAAAAAACATAACTCCCTAATAAAATAGATGAACCTCCCACACTTTAGCATGTTCTGTTAGTTTCATTGATTTTTTCATACTGATATCTATATCGTAATAAAAACAAAATGCAAATTGGAACTTTTCAAATATAACAATTAGACATTGTATCCCCACTCTTCTTGGTTGAATTTAATTATTATTTATTTTGAATGTATATTTAGTTTTAAAAATATAAATTTTGAACTAAAAATCCATTCAAATAGATAACAAGAATTATTTTTTTATAGGTGCTTCATAAAATAATACATTGAGATCCAAATGACAATACATTTATTTTGAAATTAATAGTGACATGTTAGTTAATATTTTAATTGTATTCATAGGTATTCCTAAATATGTAAACTCTATATATTTAAATGTTAAAAAATAATTAAAAATAGAATTTAAAAAATATTAATTTTAAACCTATAATTAATTTTATACAAACAAATTGAAAATAATAAGGATAAAATTCTAGAAAACTATATGATAGGAAAGAAAGGAAGGATTTGTATTTGGTAATTAGTTTTTAATACCTTATTATGGACTACTATATGATATGAAATATAGGAAGGTCTTTTAATTGGTAATGTCTATTTAATAATTTAGTATAAGTCAATAGTGGAGACCAATAATGTATATTTTGATATAGTTGTTTTTTCTACCACCATAACTTTCATACCCTTCTAAAGTTCATTTAGGATTCTAGTCATTTCAATGTGTTGTTCAATTATTTTTATTTTCTTAAATTTAAGTTTTACCCACATTTAATTATTAATTTACATCCATTCTTGATTGTTGAGGCTCTATCAAGTATATCAAGAATCATTCAATAGAAATAATTTTATTAATATGAATATGTGGGATCAATAGGTTTATTCCCTTTTTAAATTATGTGGAACATGTTTATTATTGATGACTCTTATACCCTTCTAGAGTTTTATCAAGATATTTATATAATTTTTTTTAAAATCATCTCTTAATTTATATTTTCAACTATGCATATTCATAAACAATGTTGAAATTTATTTCAATATTTCAATAAAATGTTAATTTTTTTTCAATACTTCAAAACTATAAAAATATTCAATTGATTCATATATAATATTGATATTAATAATATATTTAATTTCATAATCGTAATAGTTTGAATTTTATTAATATGATGATGTTTGATCTTTTTCTTACATGTAAATACCCATTCTTGATATATTTAGAATTTGATAATTAAAAACATTATTTTATGAAAATTTTATATATATATATATATATATATATATGATAGCAGGTAGATACCCACTCTCGATATCTTCAAAATTTTAAAATTGGCAAAAAATATGTATGTAATATCTTTCACTCTTATCTTGACATTTTTACATTTGAAAGGTAGTGTTTCGATATTATTTATAGTGGGTGGTTGTATGTTCTTAGTATCCTTATAATTTGACATTTGAAAAAAAAAAGATATTGAAAATATTATAATAGAAATCTAGTGTTCATATCTTTTTAATATCTTGTTTATAGTGACAAGCCTTTTGATCTCAATTTGTTTAAAATATAACACTTGACAAAAAAATGTATATAACATTATGCACTCAGATCTTAACAAAGTTATGCTTGAAATCTATTTTTTATATATTTTCTATAATGGATGGGTGCTTGTTCTCAATGTCCATGTGGAATTTGGCACTTGATAAAAAATGTTAATCATAGTCTATCTTGTTTTAATGGAATAAAACTTGTTCTTCGTCTCTTGATAATTTTGACACTTTATAGTTTTTTATGAAAATGGTATTTGAAATGGGCAGTTCATTTTTTTTTTGTCCTTATTTGTTTTAAGTGAATCTTCTATTAAAAAATAATACTATTTATCACTAGATACAAAATTTGTCTAGCTAATTTTCTATAAAACTTCATTTCATTACCCACCTATTATAATATGCATTTTTTTAGCTTTAAAAATATTCCATTTTTCCATTTATTGAGAATTTATGGGCACCCATTCTTAATGCCTATTAGTTTTAATAAAATGGTGTTTTGAAAAAAAATACTTTAACTGTGACAATCTAGTTTAACAAGCAAACTATGATATTTTTTTTGCATTATCAACTACTAAGATCATGTTTGACGACATTATCCATAGTTTATACTTAATCATTAAATCTATTATAATGTTATACTATATCATAACTATAATAATATATAGGTAGTACTTTTAAAATTTTAATTAATAAGGTTAAACATGATTCAGTTTGATCTTATCAAATAGTATCCCAATTTAGATCTAATAAACAATCCTATGATAATGTTATACCATGTCAACTAGGTCAACAATTGTATTATTATTTATGTGTTAATTTCTAATAAATTTATAATAATGTTAAATGTGATTCAACTACAAATCAAACACTAAATTTGCATCAATTATTTGAATATCTCCTTTGTTTTAGAAAATTATTCTTATAAAACTTTATTATACTATTAATATGAAATAATTAATATTTTAAAGTTAAACTATTATCGTGATATTATTTTAATACTAATTTTGGTTTACTTTTAATCTAATATTATGCTTAATTTATTGTCAGAAAATAAGAGTAATAAAAAATAAACAAATATATATTATTATAAGTTTTGATTAAAATATTAAATATGAATCAAAATTACAAACAAATATTCTATTATACTCTTATCTATAAATCAACTAATATATTTTGGTAAACTAAATTAAATAATATAATTTTTATATTTATTATAGGTTGTTTTTTATAATCATAAAAATATATATTATAAGTTTTTTAAGTATAGTATTAAATATGAATCAACTAATATTTGGAAAGTAAAATAATATATTAATACTATTTTAGTTGTAAATTTAATTTATTTCTAATTTAATAGTATTTTTAATTTAAATTTGTGTTTAATTTATCATAATAAAATAATTATAATTCAATTCAAACTACAAAATATGTGAAAAAATAATTTTAATTTTCTTAAAACTAAATTTTTTAATTTAATAATTTAAAAAAAAATTATATAATTCTTGATTTATTGTATGAAAATAATAAAATATATGAGAAAATAAGTTTAATTCATTTGAAACTAATTTTTAAGTTTAACTATGTCTAATTAATTTTTATATCATTTAAAGTTAATATTTTTAAAGCTGATAATATTTATGTTATTTTTATTCGTTTCAATAAAATAAGTTTTATTCATTTAAAAGTATAAAAATTGTGAGAAAATAAGTGCAAGTCATTTAAAACTTTGAAATTTATGAAATATATATATTTTAAATTAAATTGAAACATTAAAATTTGTGAAAGTAACATACTTTCAATCTATATAAAATCCCTTTAAAACTTGTGAAAAATAACTTTGATTCATTTTAACTTATCACCATATGAATACAAATTATCACTAATTTTATATAGTACAAGACAAATTATCACTAATCTTATACAGTGCAAGACTAAATTTTTAGTATATTTTAAGTAATTTTAAATTTAAAAAAAAACAAACACAAATTGAGTAAGGTATGAAAACATGTTGGCCAATGTCTTGTCAAACAAGCTCTATTTAGGGTTTTCAAACATCAAATTAGCTTTGCATGGTATATTCATATTTTTAAAATGTTTTGATTTGTCAAACAAACTCTACATGAGGTTTTAAAATTTCATATTCACTCCACGAAACATATTCAAATTTTTAAAATTCCACATTTTGAATCAGCAGGAAAAATCTTAATGGTTTGGTACATTATAAAGTTTTTATTATCAAATCATTCAAAGTTTAATCTTTTCATTTTTTTTTTTGAAATAAATACATAATAATATCCAAGGTCATTTTCAAGGGATACAATTATCATATTTAGTTACATGAAATAACAATTTGGCATTCATTTATAAGAAAGATGCAATATTACGGTGTATAGTAGGAAATAACCAATATTAAAAATCAATAATCAAATAATACATGAATGTTTAATAAATAATATTATAACCTTGTAAGAAAAAATTATTTTCAAGGAAAATCAATAGCATACAATCAATTAATATATAAATGTTTGTTAAATAGTATTAGCACCTTGCTAGGAAAGTGATTAAGCAGTTGCATTCAAGAAAATAAGATTTTGAAGGCCAAACAATCAACACATTAGGTTTTATACTCTTATTTATGTCCTATTTATTGTGTTTTTTTATTTTTAACTATCTTTTTAATTTTTATTAAATGCATAGATAAGTATGTATACTATTTAGATAGATAATTTTTTGAATATTTATTCATTCCTTTATTCACTCTCTTTTTTCATATCAATTTTGTTTAATTTTTTTTATGAAAATATTTTTTTCTAAAAAAAAAAATATTTATAGTTTTATTTTATTTTATATTTATAATTCTTCCCACTTCATTCATCAAATATACAAAATTAAAAATATATATATTTAAAACACTATCTAAGAATAACAAAGCGTTTGATTTTATTTTGTCTTTAATTTTCTCCTTAATTTTTATAATTTAAACATTTATTTTTTATGTTATATTTTAAATATAATAAGGAATTAAAAAATAAAAAATAAAATTAGGAAATAAAAAACATTTTTATTTTCTTTTCATCTTTTATTTTTCTTACTTTATATAAGTTGAAATCTTGTTTGTTATATGTGACAATTAAAATTAAATGTAGATTTCTCATATTTTATTTTAAAGTTTTATTTTAAACCATTACATTTAATAAATTATCACATAAATGTGAAATATATTATTGATTAGCTTGGATCAATACAATAAACATATAAATGCTA
>JARHVA010002971.1:340000-342500 GCA_037957365.1 Torreya grandis
ATAATCATAAAATAAGATAGACATGGAACATTCACTACAAGAATGTCCATGAGAAGTATATAGTAACACTTAAAAACTATCAAAATTAAAAACTAGGTAGCAAATGAAGCACTTAGATCTGTAAGATGAATGTCCTTAAGAACATATGAGTTTTAGATACTCTCAATGTGTGTACTCATACTAGAAATAGTAGACTCCTACAATGTACAAGTCTGTGAAGGCTATGAAAGAGCAACAATTAGCACATGAATAGATGTAGAATCTATAATAGGTTAATTAAGGTCTAGAAAAATCTCATCCTATAGTGAGGCCTCAGTAGAAGGAAGAACACTATCCACCATGGATATCTCATCACAAGAAACAAAAGTAGGAGGTAAGAGTACAACTATCTCAGAAGAGATGATGGGTAGTGGAGGAGGAGGTGTAACATAAGTCTCAATTAGATCTCTAAAAATACTCTAAAGAGTGCTTAAAATAGTATAGAGACACTATATGTGCTCTATATGGTGGTACAAATCCCATGAAACATGTAAAAATAAGTGACCATAGACACAATCACAAGAGTTGGCCCAGTCATTATATTGAGCTATGTCAATAGGCTCAAGAATATATCCATATAAGAATGGAATAAGTTCATGATCCATGAGTAAAAATTCCATATAATCATGCCATAAATCATAATTAGTATTAATAATAATAACCACTAGTGTATACTCAACACTCTTCAACATGTATCTCTCAAGTGGAGTTGACATGACCACAACTAAGAGTAATAGTGCACGCTTTGGAGATGGACTTCAAACAACACCAAAAATGAGTCTAGTCAAATGAGAGAAATCAATTATATAATAATGGATAAAAATAGTTCATTCTCTATATATGGACTTCAAAATATCCCAAAAATGATTCCATATATATGAAATAGTTCAATGCACAATGCATGCTGCAAAAAGTAATAGGGCCCATACCCACTAAATATGATAGGTACACCCCCAAATTTTGGAAATTTATAATTTATTAGATTCTAAAATTAAAATAGGATAGTTTCATGTTAAATAAAAAAATACACACTTTTACAAAAGACGGTGCTCAATTTTGAGTTACCGTTTACAAGATTTTAATAAAACAATTTTTCCTAAATAATTTATTTTTAATAAAAATTACACTCAATGATTAAAGTAATACCATTTAGTGAGGTTAAATGTGCCTTCCAACCACTCTTTGGAACTATAATTTTTTCATGAACTTGAAAAAGTTAACGGAAGTGAAAAAAAAGTCTAGTCGATTGCCTTGGTATGTGTGAAAACAAGTGTGGCTTCTTCTTTAATCAAAAAATATAGCTTACAAAAAAGACAAAATTAGCATGTTGTTTTTTTGAGTAGATAAATGATGGATTACACTTTTTTTGACTAAGAAGGGTGCATCCAAATAACCCAATGTTGGGTACAAGGTTTCTTTGAGGGTCAATGAAGACAAGGAAGGTGCCAAATACCACTCAAGTGTAGTTTATAATGCACTTCTACAACAAAAAACCAAGCACCATATGATATTAAAGGTTCCAACACCTTCCTTACTTACTGGTAAGATACTTAACATAGATCAATTCACTAAGATCCCTCCAATATATTTCAAAAAATAGATCAAAAGTGTAGTGTAAAAAAAAAAAATTTCCAATGCATAAGACAAAAAGGAAAAAAGGTGCAATAGGTAAAAGTGTAGATGTAATTTGTAGTAAAAAATTCCACCTTTATATGCCTCTCTTGCTCTTCTAAAATAGTATTAAATGATCAAACATATCATATCTAGAAATAATAATGTAGCAACAAAAATAAGAAATCTCAATGCCTCTTCCCTACAATCCCACGTTGTCCTGTTGTAATGCTAAGTTGTCTTTTTATTCCAATGCCCACCTTGCTCAGATCAAATCTGATATATAGGATAAATAATACAAGTTTTTGATAAAAAAACATCAGCCAAAGAGGATACCATTCAAATGAGGTGGAAGACACCAAGCAAATTAAAAAGATATATGATGCTAAGGTCCAAATCCTTGCAGGTTGAAAGGATTCCAACACACTATATCTGCTTGAAAAAAAAACTTTAACACTATGAGATGATTTTATTCAAGTAGGTGTTATCCTTATTTAGTGCTTCAATCATATTTGTAGAAGGATATGTTGTAGAACAAGATTTTAAAATAGAAACTGAACAAAAAAAAAGATTCCAACACCTTTACTTAGACAAAAAATTCCAATCAAGACATCAAATAAAGCCAAGAAAGATCTCAATAGCAGAAACAAATAATGAATTTAAAATTTTAGATTGAAAATAAATCTCCTTTATATAATTAATGGATTAGAATGAAAATTTAAAAAAATAGAGAGATCTAAGCCAAAATCATATGAACCCAAGATTCAAAATCAAAACTTGCAAATAAACCTAGCAATCCTCAGATCTAGATCAGTTCTAATACCATATCAGAATAAGCTCCAAGAATACT